>VYZU01078473.1:12847-164019 GCA_013401355.1 Ceyx cyanopectus
CTTTTGTATTTTTCATGTTGTTTGCCTATTATTTCTTCAGGGGCAGAGAGGGGAGGTACCATGAGTGTAGTAACTACTGCCTGTAATTATGCAGCCAAAAGAAACAGAAAATAGCTTTCTGGGTTTTTTTCTACATCTTGGGATTTATTAGGTATTTCATGTGCTGACAGAACAAGATGTAAAAATTCCTTTCTGTGTTCATCTGTCACAGTGTGAGATGGAATAAGCAAGTCTCACAAAAGTACTATAGTGCAGGAGCTTGGCTTATTTGTTTTTATTCATCATGGGCAGCTACCTTCCTTTTTAAAATGGTTTTCTGGTCTCTCAATGACTAGAACAAAGTGATGTTGTTTTTACAAGTGCAATACAGGGGAGAGCACCTTTCATGTGAAGGGCATTTAAAAAAAACAAACGTAGAGCAGACTTGGAACTGCTTGGTCTGCACTGCTAATCACTAACAATTAATAGAATAATTTGCAGTTTGGAGAAATCCTGTAGCCTACTTCTTCTTATGGAGAAATATTACTTCTTTTGCTGTGTTCTTTGGGATAACTGCAGTATTTGAAAGAAAATAGCCAGTGTGTGCTACTGCACCTCAGCTGAGGCAGCTCTGCGTATTCTTGCCCACTGTAATGAAGTAAGAAACTTGGGAAGATGATAAAAACACACAGGCAAATGGAAGCTGCTTACCAGTTGTCCTACCCAGCTCCTTTCTAGAACCTCATGGATGAATTCACACTACCTGAGTGTATGATCACTCCTGGTTGGAAAGGCCAGAGAATGATCAGAAAGAAACAAGAGAGCCCTGCAGACTTTGCTCCTGCTGATGGAAGGGCACCACTACTGGGACCCCTGGTATCAAACTAAACTCTCTTTGTACCACACAGTTGAAATGAAAGCAGCAGGTTTAAAGTTGGGTGGGCCTTGCAGGTTGTTTACTGAGGCAAGAAGGTTCAAATTCAACTGAGCAGTACATAGAGGGGCTACCTGGTTGGAGACCCGTGAGTTTTATGAGAGATATGCCATTTAGACCCCACAGGTTGAGATCTTTTAGGGTAGCTGGAAATTCTGGTATGTTTTTTTTAGATGGGAGTCAAGAGCAGTATGTCTGTTTCCTTCATGCTGACTTTACCTGCCCTTCCTCAGTGAGTCCCTAATGCTCCGCAAAAACTGGAAGCCTTGGCTGGCATAGAGGGGCTACCATGGTGTTTAGAAATGTCTCCTGTAGTCCCAGTTGCATAGATGAATTTTGAAGATGGAAGTGCTTCATTTTGGGAGGAGTATTTGTTTGTCAGATCATGGCCACTGGCCACTGTTGCAGTCTTTTTTTTTTGAACTGTAATTTCCTGAGGTATATTCACATTTAAGTATTCATGCTGTCTGCTGCTTTAGCTGAAGCATGTCAGACAGTCATGGCATCTTCTTATTATGACCAGCCTTGTTGTAGGCTTTCGGAGTGTTTCTTTCCTGCCATGCAATCTGAATGAGTATCTGCCCATAAGCAACTTAAGGACTGCTTTAAGAATTCTCCTGTTCTGTAAGGTGTTTCCAGGAGCTATCTTCTCCAGCCTGTATCTGGTGATGCTGACGTTACAGAGATGTGGGATCTTGGAGCCCTTCTGTGAACGAGTTTTGTATTTTGCTCTGTGTTTGTTTATGGAGAGAAAGGCACGGGACACGCAAAGAGTAAGAACTTGCTTGTGTGGTGCATGTTTTGCTGGTAAGGAGTGAAGCTGAGGCTGAAGGTTACCCAGCTCTCACGAAGGTTACAGAGTGTATTTTCAGAAGCAGAAATCTGCATCTCATTTTTAATCTTTAGAATTAGTGTCAGTGCAGAAGAGAGTAGGCAAGCCTCAGACAACTTTATTGTGATTATGAATCATATGCCTGGGTATAGCAGCTGTGATTTGTGGGTTCAGGACATTTTTCAAGTGTGTGACTTTGTGGTTAAAACTTGCTCTTGCAAGAATAAAAAAAACCAAACAAACAAAAACCCCAACCAACCACCCCCCCACTCCAAAACCAACCAACCAACCAACCAAAACCACACCAAACACAAATATAGAGGGATGTTTAGGCAAAGCAGTGCGACTGAACTGATCAAGAATATTTAAAAAAGCAGTGGGGTTCTTATGTTTAAGATTTCTTTGAGCATCAAAACCCAAACTTAGCCCTTCAAGTCTGGGAATATTGCTGGCCTGTCTGCAAATCCTTTGTTTCTCCCTTGCGCAAAGCCCCAAGGTGCCTTTGGAACTGGAGCATTTTGCAGAACCTTCTACCAGAGAAGGCAGCATGACTCAGCCCTGCAGCCAGGTCAGCATAGCTGAGCCCTTGCTGTGAGGCTGAAGAGTGGTCACTACTATGTAATGGTACAGAGTAGACACTGCCCTGCCTGCTAGGCTGTGTCTGCCTTGATCAGAAAGCTGTATTAACTGCCTAATTAGCTTTGTATGGCAGTTGGAATTCAGTAGTGGCATATGTGGAATCAGCATTGGGAAGCAGGGCAGAAGTCTTGAGTTTTGTCCATACAGGTGCAGACATATTGAAGAGATTCTCAAGAGTTGTTAGTGCACTGTTTTTCACATCAACCTTCACAAGAGCAACAGATCTCAGGAGGCTGTCACCTCACTTAGGAGTCTGAAAACAGCCCTCTGAGCAGAGTATGAGCAAAAGTGATGGTGCCTGGTGTGGGACCAGTTAGATTGTTTCTGGCCTGTTCTTCAGGGAGATTGAACAAAATATTTTAATTGTGAAATAAACTCATGTTCCTGAGAAGCAGCCTGTAAAATGTCAGTGCTTGCATTTCTAGAAAGGCTACTTTCTTCAGCTCCAATTAATTCCTCTGCAAGCATGCTACCTAGTTTTGTAGGGTTACATGAACTTTGTGCTGGTAGGCGTTTGTGTGGGACCTGTCACATTTATAACTGATTTTAAACGGTTTGATTCTTCTGTTTAAATCTTGCATTCCTCTGGAGATGTTTTCTGATTTGTGCTTGACTCAAAAGCATGCTGTAGACCCCCCTGCTCCACCAGTGCTAAATGGACAAGTGTATTGATGAGTTACAGAGAGGTGGTTGCCACACATGGCACCATGCACATGCCCTGTTACAGAGACCAGTTGGTTTTTTTATGGGGCACTCTGTCTCCACAAAGGCCCCCTGATTTTGTCTCTCATCTTGTGTAGTGCAGTCATGTATAGGAGGTTCCACACAAATATGAGAACTTTTTCACTATGAGGATGACAGAACCCTGGAACAGGCTAGCCCATAGAGGTTGTGTGGCCTCCTTCACTGGAGGCATACAAAACCCATGGGGATGTGTTCCTGTGTGACCTGACCTAGGTGACAGAGGGATTGGACTAGATGATTTTTTGAGATCCCTTCCAATCCCCTAACATTCTGTGATTGTGTGACAGTGATGACATACCTGGACTATACATTCAGGCGGAGAATCCTACAACCTATCTAGACTTCCCAGACCAGATGTTTGATGTGTTACATGTTTAAATTTTTAAGTTTCATGTAACTTCTTCTCCAGACCAATCCTTTCTTATGATCTAAATTTTGGCCTTCATATGTATGGTTGCAGCCCAGCTTAACTTCTGTAATTCGGCACCGTTGCTGGTCCTTCCACAGTATGCTGGCTGCACAAGAGCCAAACTGCTTCTGTGCCAGATTTGTGGTGTGGCAATGGGAGCATTTGAGGAAGAAGGTAGTAGTTAGTATGTCTATGAGGAGGCAGATGCTGAGGGAGTTACACAGTCCAGGCTGCTGAGTGATTTTTCTGGGAAATACAGTTTTGAGCCACATAATGTAAATAATAGAAGTGACCTAAAAAAGTGGGCCTATGAGGTGATAAAAGCTCAGCAAGTAGTGGAAAAGAGTCATAACTCTTCTTGCCCTTTATTATTAGCATGATATCAGCATGTAGCCAAAGTTTACTGTGTATGCAGAAGAGCTCTTTGTGGCCATGACTGACTGTGACAGTGTAATATATCTCTGTGCATGTCCATCCTATGGCCAAAAGGAAGGCAGGATGGTGTAGAGGTGGGCTGCACTCAAAACCCAGCTCTGCTGGTGACTTCCCAGGTGACCTCTAGCAGTATAAAGAAAGGTCTAATGATGTGCTTACTGTGCTGTAGAACTGTGGAGCCAGCATGCTGTTGTTACAAGTGTATTAGTATAGTCGCTGTTGGGAGAACTGGTTTCGTAAACAAAAACAAATTGTCAGAGAAGTTTGGCATTTTTTGACAAAAGCCTACGGTTTACAGCTTGCAGAGTACCAAGGAGTAACTAGGAAAAGCTGCTTGAAGTCCTAGCCAGATGATAGAGCCAAATTATTATTGTGATTGAACATCATAAAAGCTGTCTGTATGGGAGGGAATTTAGCTATTTGTACATTCATGACTTAGACCCCATCATGCAACAGCAGCCACATTTGTGCAAACATTTTCTTATTCTGTGACAAAGCCACTTGTATTGGCAGGTTAGGAAATGTAGTGGTTTTGTAGCGCAAGGCAGTGGTTAAGCTCTGCCTGTGACTGTAGACCCACTTTAGTAGCATGCTATTAAGCTCAATTAGAGTGGCACAGTGAAAATAAGTATAATACTTCTGCAATGAAACAGCATGTAGAAACCTGAACGAATGAGACGACATGACTATTAATAATGCTCTGTCGTGAATAGAATCACTGAAGTCATGGGTCCTACACCTCTGTTTTGCAGTGTATCTGTTACTGTTTTGCTGACTTTGTTTTGATTCTTTATGTTAACCGAAACTTATTAGCATTTTTAAACAAAAACCTCAGTAACTGAAACTTGCTAATGCAGTGGACAAAGCATCTTCTTGAATCCTTTCTGCTTTAATGGTATTCACTGAAAAGGAGCAGCCTCTCCATATTCTTTCTCTCCAACCATACAAGACTGTAAGCTAGGTGGTCCTGTGATAATATGCTTTCTTGAGTGTGTGTAAAACTATCCTGTCTCTGCATGATCCATGTAGTACATGGGAAAAAATTTCCAATCTAGTAACTGATGAGAGCAATTTCATGTAAGCCAGCTCTTCTAGTGGTCTCTGTTTTCCAGCCAGTTCTATTTTTACTGCATTTTTCTCCCTTTTTAGCACATCCCACTAGTTTTTTTCTTTCTTTTTTTTTTTTTTTATTAAGAAAAAAAAAAAGCAGCATGTTTCTGTTTGACAATCTGTTACTATATTGGTCCTTAAACCCTAACATGCTGCAGTGTTAAAAGGCACCAACAAAATCCATGAAGGTAATGTGGATCCTGATCACATTTAATTACAGCTTTTGAGCCACATCATAAAGTCAACATCAGCTGATGGGAGCAGATGAGAGCAAAGCCTTGGCTATGCTCATTATTGTTGCTGAGCTAAAGCCAGCTCCAAGTAATTCTATGTTACTATAGTCAAAATCGTTTTGTTCCTCACAGTGGAAACACTTAGACTGACGTACCATGGTAGTTCTATGAACAAGGATCTATGAGCATTTAAGGAGCTTCAATAGCAGGCCTGATTATTCACTAGAGACAGGTAAATTAAGCTGGGGAGACTCAACACTGAAGGTGAAAGAAGAAACCAGCAGTCTAAAGCCTGGGTCAGTGAAGGAGTTCTGAGTGTATGGGCAGAGTGAGGAAATACAAGGAGATCCAAGTGGGAGTGCAGGAGGGTAGAGATGTGAGAGTCATTTAGAACAGTCACTTTCCATTAAAGTAAATGGAAATCTTGGCTGCAGTTATAGAAATGTCATGCTGCAAGGCATGTGCACATTGAAAAACAATTGCAGTCTGTTTGAACTTTTTTCCCAAGACTTTAGGAATCTGGGAACCTTTCAAAAAACATTTAATGTCATGCAGGAGACAGGGTTGGAGATGGGACTGATGATAGAAATTGTCCTTGAAAGACATTCTGATAGCCAGATTCCAGAAACACAAAAGGAGGAAAGCAAGGTGATGCTGTAACAGTTACTGTTTCAGAGATGCTACTGTCAGCTTTCAAGTGCTGTGGTATTACTTGGATGTGCTTTGGTCCTCCTTCAGGCATGCTTTCCCCCCCCCCCCCCCCCCTTTGCCAATGACATCTTGGACTGGATCAAGAAAGCTGCATGTTCTGTATGCAAAATACCAGCAGAATAGCATACACACAGGTCAAAGGGAAGGTTTCCTGACTAAAGGACAGTGGATGTGTATTTTTGTGCTTGCAGACAGTTGCCTTGGTTTGTTCCCACAGTGAGATATTTAATTAGGAAGATGAACATCTCTGTTATCTCATAGAGAATAACAGTTGACAAAAGATACCGAGAACTTTGCTCAGGAATCATTTGGCATCTAAAGAATAGTTTGTACAAGTCAGATCTAGCATCAGTAGCGTTTTCCTTGCATTGCACTAATGTCTTGAATGGTTGTTCATTAAGTTTTAAATGTTTATTAACCCAGCTGCTCTAGGATGAGCACATCTGGTCCTCTGCTCTTGGAAGGGGGAAGCATTTGTCAGATTGCCTTCAGGTATTTCCTGTGGCTTCTGGGTACTGATCCTTCAAACCACTGAGAGAGAGACTTGTTAGCTTTCAGTGACAAATGCTCCCATGTATTTTGAAAAAGTAATTTGTATTCAGAAAAGTGTGTGCTGAAATGGCACTTTTTCATACGAAGTGTTGGCAATTTTTTTTGGTGCTATAACAACAAATCATCAGTGTGGCATACTTGAGAATAGGTGTGATTTCTGTCCTATCGAGAAGTTGCCACCATTGCTGTAAAGCATCGCTAGGGACAGGGAATGTTTCTGCTCTTCCTTAGGCACAGCTGCAGCCTTCACAGCAACAGCACTGCTAACATTTCGTTGCAGGAAATCCTGTGGTTATTGCACATTATTCCTGAGAGCTGCACTATTTTAACTAAATACCACTGGGGGTAGGCTGGCAGCCCTGTTTGCTGTGAATCATCCTCGCTAATGGAAACTATTCAATACAGAAACAATAGTTGTTAGCAAGGTGACATTTCTGTTCTGAATGTCTCTCTTTTTTTTTTTTTTCCCACAAAATGTTCTGTAAATTACCTTTGGGCTGGAGAGCTGCCTCTGCTTTCATTCTAGCAACAAATACTTTGCTATGAGTGGAAAATATCTTAAAGAACAGGAGGGGCTTTTTGTTATTTCTGAACTCCAAATGTGCTTGCTTCTGTTGTGTTTTTATTCTGATTTCATTTTGCACTAAACATTTTTCAGTCATCTGTGGTTATTTGAATCAATCACATAGCTAGTGCTGCAGGTGGGCTGTTTCAAGGCATTTAGTTTTGAAGTGCTAAACAGAGGAATGTGGATATTAAATAATAAAGTAAATGAAGTCGCCTTGGAATGTTGTTTCCCATCACTTTAGGAAATAATAGGCTTCCTCCCTCCAGAAAGAAAATCAAGTACGGTCTTAATTTTCAAGCCCATAAATATACTCAAGGGGATTATATATGTGATTGAAGTTATACTCCTACATAAGACCTTTTTTTCCAGGCTGCATTCAGAACTCATAGATGTGAATGTTGCTTGTCTTGTCTGTCTGCTTAAACATCCTTCTGCTCTGGCTTTCTGATTGTGCAGAAGGGATGTATGGGATGTTAGTGAACTCCACTTCTGTCCTGAGATGTAGACCTCACGGTCAGTGAACCTTCAGGGTGAATGGAACAAAGTATATATAAAAAAAAAATTAAAATGGAATTTATCTTCTACAGTGTTTAGAGTCCCCTATGCAAGGATGGGATGCAACCGTGGAGGAAAAACTGGTACATTCCAGTCTGGCAATATCTATATTCCAGTCTGGCAATATCTATATTCCAAATATCATCCAAATGAGAGTATAGGAACGATACTTTTTGTTTTTCGAATCCCTCTCGTGTAACACAGATTCCATCTCTGAAGGAAAAAGTGTGTTTAGGCTACTAGAGGAGAGACTCTACAGCTCTACACACCAGATGAGAGAGACAATTCCTTCCCAACTTCAGCTCAAACACTTGAAGCTTCAGACAGAGTACAGTCTTCTTGTGTCTGCAGGTTCATCTATACAACTTTGTTTTCTGTAGCAAAATTAAACTGCTCATTATTATCCCCATCTTTGGAAGCATAGAGATTCCTTGATTAGACTGGTTTGAGCTGTAGAATTCTGTGGGTGTGTTAGTGTAAGCTTTAGCAGAGCTTTAGAGAGCAGATATGTTTACATTTGTATGGAAGACTTCTTTCACCTTTTTGTGTGGCTCCTTTGTGAGAACAGCAATCATGGTTTAATAAATAGTACATAAGCCACTCATGTTTTTGTGAGCCCATAATGATGTGCAGTGTTTTATACAACCTATTAAACATGATACTACATCTTCCATTTAGAAGTGTGTGCTTTCTTCTTTTGATGTAATTCAGTTGACAGTAGTGAGGTTGTTCCTGACTTAGACCTAGATAAATGAGCAGGGAGTAAAGAGCACCACAAGTTCACACTCAGTGTGTGCTGACTCATTTGCTCATACTCTTATGTGTAGCAGGAAATGCTTTTAGGGTACTCCTGAGGAATGCATCAAAGTAGTGTCTGCAGGGTACAAGTTTAGCAAAGGGCTGTGTAAAGTCACGGGCTTGCAATACAATTCATAATGAAGGTGGAAATCAGTGTTTTCAAGTGAGAAAAGACTAAGATCCACTAACAAGTGAATTGTATTTCCAATTCCACTGGACCAAAGGGTTATTTTCAAGGGGTTGCTTCTGGACAAATAGTTGCTGATATGAACAAATGCAACCATGCTTCTGCAAAGGGAGATGGACTAGGCAATTTCCACAGGTCCCTGCCAACCTCAACTAGTCTGTGATTCTGTTCTGGGAATGCACAGGACTTTTGATTTTTACAAAGTGGTTTGCTTTCTGCTCTCCTTCATTTTCTGACTGCGTTTTTCATTTGGGATGTTTCCAGAGTGAGTTGTATAATCTCATATTCCTCCTTGCCTCCTTTGGGGCCTGATCTCAGATGTTGATGTTTCATCATGATGGTCTAGGAAACCATTGCCTTTTTATATGGTTTTTTGCACCTCTCTTAGCTCTGGGTGGTTTTGCAATGTGAAGTATGAAGCAGGCTGCAGCACATCAGGCCTTGCTGTCGCTAGCCAGAGCCTGACTATCTGGATCAAAGCATCTGAAGTGTGCTTAGGTGGAGCTATCTTCTCCAATCTGCTGGTAGGCTGTCAAGAGCTTGCTTTGCCTTTCCCATGCCGAAGCTGTCCAGATCACATGAATTGTCTGGCCCTATACTAAGATGCTGAATATGACTAATCTCTGTGTCTAGAGAGCTTGAGTTGACACATCCTCTTAGCATGAGCCAGGGGTGTACAATATGGATGGTGAGTGAGTGTCATCTGACAGAAGACTCTTAACTGGTGGTGTAGCCATGTGCTTAGTGTCTTCTGTTCTTCTGGGGCTTTCCAAGGACAGCTTGGTCCTGCTTGCACGTCTTTCTGGCTCAGATTTCTCTTCAGCCAATGCCACGTTGTGTCCTAGTTAGCTTTTTGTTCTGTGTACACAAAATCTGGGTGACTCTGAAATAAACGTCTTGCTCTCCTGTCTACAGCATTTCTAGGTTAATAAATGCAGATATTATCATTACTCATATAGGGGAAGAAAAGGTATTCTAACTGGTGACGATAAGTTGTCATTTAGGACTCTAATGCAACTTCCAAACCTAGGTGATAAAGGGTCAACACACCAAAAACTGATGCCTGGGAGTTCAAAGGCAAGTTTTTTAATTTTTTTTTTTATTTTAAAAATCATATTAAAGATTTTTCTTGCTGATTATATGAATGGGAACAGCAGAAACTAAATCAACAGCAAGCCTGCCAATGACTCTAACAGTTTTTATGACAAAAATAAAAAGTAGTTGACACACAGCTCAAATTGTATGAAGAAAACGATGCCAGAAGTAAATCATATAGACCATTAACCTTGGGACCTGGAGAGGGCAAAATATGTAGACTTGCTGTTTGGAGCACCTGTAGTAACTTACCATTTGAAGTTAATGAGTGTGTGGAGGAGGCATCTAAATAAGTGTCACATAAACTCCAATTATGTTCCAAGTTGTCTGTAGGAAGAGAAGGGATAGGAGTATCTTGTAATTTTAGCTGTGTTGCCATGGTGACAAGAACCTATAAACTAGAACAAAGGCAGTACTAATCTATAATAGAAAAGTATAGCATTACTCTTTGCAGAGATTCAGGTACAGAGTAGTGAACCTGCTGCTAAATCCATTATTCTCAGTCCTGCTCTCATCCTTTTATTCTGGTTTTAAAGGTTCCTTGTCATAATGCACATGTTTATTTGTTTTAACAAGTTAATGACACTTGCCAGCATCTGATCACAATCAGAGCTTTTTTATGTACTGCAAGTGATAAGCATATGATACACACTCTCTGTTAACCATACTCTCTCCAAAAAGCAAAGCCAACTTTGATCTGTAAATTCTGGAGCTGTTGGCTTTGGATTTCAGTCACACTATGGAAGCTGGATAGTCCTGTAAAGAGGTAACATTAAAGCCTGGAGCCAGCGAAGCCACCAAGCACATGATTTACTCTAAGTGCTGAAGTGCTCTGCTAAGTGAGGGTGGATAGCCCAAGTGCCTAGAGTCAAACAGATGCTTAAATGCTTTGTAAACTGTGCCGTTAAGGGCTGTATCCCAAAGGATGCTGTAGGAACTTACGTGGAAGTAAGTGCGGATGAAGGGGACCTCGTACAGTGCCCAGCAGCTGCAAGAATAGTGTGCAAGAACCTATTGCTCTTATGAGAAAAATCACTGCATGGCATGTTTTCGGGGGGGTTGCTTTGTTTGTGTTGGTTTGGTTTTATTGGGTGGGGATTTTTATTTATTTATTTATTTATTGTGAGTGTACTATATGGTAAGAGTTTGGATAATTTAGTATTAAAACCTGCCTTGAGTATAAAACCAGCATAGATGGGGAAGCAGGACAGAATTCTCCAGACAGTCAATCTTTTAGGGTTTGTGAATAGTCCTTCACATTTCCAGAGACATTTTTAACAAATGTTAACTTCGGAAGGAAATCTTTCCATTCAGAATCATGTTATTATCCAGCCCTTATAACATTTTTCAAACTGATGTTTAACACACCAGAGTACTTGTCTTTTAACATTGTTTACAAGTGTTAGGTTTGTGCATTTTTTTTCTTGTGTTTAAAATGAGAGATACTTGAAAAAAAACCAAAAATCCTGGTATAAGATGCTGACCTCTGCTACATCTAGGATTTTGGCCTCTAGCCCAAGTCACCTATAATAACAAATCTGCTCTAAACAGAAGTTGAGGCAGTTAAAATGATAGTCTTTATACAGAGAAATTTTATTTACAGCATATACATGAAGTTTTTGCTTTTCCCTTGACTGAGGTAGCAGTACTTTCAGGCTGATACCGTCTCCTGTCTTTCAATAATAACAACATTTTCAAAAGCTGAAATATTTTCTGCTGAACAAGTTCCTACCAAATGAAAACAGGCACATGTACTTCTTGCAAAGTAGCACTTTTACACCACCGAAGAAGCGGGAGTGGAGTTGCTTGAAAATCTGTTAAATATTGATACTGCATAACACCTGTGTATCTGTATAAATAATCTTGCTGTGTGTTTGTACAGTACCTGGTACAATGCAGCCCTGTTCTCAGCTGTTTTATAAATACCGTTGCAATCAAAATTAACAGTAATAATCTTTGT
The DNA here is from genome assembly GCA_013401355.1 of Ceyx cyanopectus. Taxonomy (NCBI): domain Eukaryota; kingdom Metazoa; phylum Chordata; class Aves; order Coraciiformes; family Alcedinidae; genus Ceyx; species Ceyx cyanopectus. The sequence goes on from VYZU01078473.1 coordinate 24,589, forward strand.
CTTAAAGGTGTAAACTACCGTAAACCTGCTCATAGAAGTGTGCCAAGCGTAGCGAGGCAGCCGTGCAGCAGCGTGTGCTGCCACAGCCCTCCTTTGGTGCAGGGTGGGATGGCAGGGTGCGGAGTAAAACTGCAGTGCCGCTTGATTGCTGCTTATTAGGCCGGGTTAGTGCTGAGGCATTAAGCCCCTTTCGAAGGGTATCTGCTTTGTCTTGCTGTAGAGCAGGGAGCTGCTGAACCGAAGCTGCTCCTGAGAGCAGCCAAGCGATCCAGATGGTTCCCCAGTGACTGTGCAGGGGTAGCTTATTTCTGCAGCCATCCCATCGACGGGGCACTGCAGCATCAGGTCTGGCCTTCCAACAAGTGACTGAAAGAGAGGGAGAAGACTGCACCACCCTGAGTGCTGTCAGGAAAGAGTCTAGTCAAGACTGAGCACTAGAATGGGAGAATCTTTAGCTGTAAAGAGATTATATAGAATGTAAAATTATAGGAGGCGATCACTTCTTCAGAGCAGCTCTTTGTTGGTAGCTGTAAGGTTGGATTTATTTTTTTTTGGTCCTACTGATGAGGCATGCAAGCTGTGCCAAATCTCGATGCAAATCAAATACTTCCCTGTTAAGCAAATTATTAACTCCACACTCCCTATAAGAACATTTTTCATGTTGGCCTCACCAGCACAATGTGAGGCTTTTAATAAAAGAAAATAAATTGTGATTGGGAAAGTGTCAGTTTCACTGCAGTTTATCTTTGATTTGGGGGCCAGAAGTGGCAAAACCAAAACAAATCCCCTAAACATTCAAGGAAAGTAACTGGAAGATTTTGTGGATGTTTTTATTCTCGTACTTTGCATATTTTTCCAGTACAGATACAGTGTATCCCTTGAACTTAAATATTTACCTCACCACTTCTAAGGCTCAGAGCTATCTGCAGAAGATGGAAAAGGGCTATGCATTCTCTTTCCCTCTGTCCACCCCTCCTTATTCAGCTCAATTACTTTCTGTGTTCATACAAATAAAAAGATAATTGTTTTCCTCCTAACCTTGCTTGAAAACAGCCCTCATTAAAGTCTCTGCTTGGAGGAGGATTGGAAGGGACAGCAGTGTGTTAAAGGGCTTCTCTGTCTGGCGGTGCCTTATGTAAGGAGCAGTTCCACCATGGCAGAGCTGAGGGCACGGGGATAGACGGCACCTTTTAACGTGACCTGAACTGGGATCCCTTACAGAGGTCTTGCAACTCCTGGGGTGGCCCTGGGAGAACAATGTGGTGGTTCTTCCCCACCAGCCAGAGTGCTACTGTGCTCTGCCAGATCCATGTTGGTGTAGCCCCGCTGCTGCCTGCTGGGGTGAAATTGGCACAGAGCTGTCTCCGGCCTTTTTACTACACACAGGTGTTGCAAGGGAGAAGGGACTTTGGATCTAATAGCACCCTGCTGCTTGAATAAAGGATTGTTCTTTATATGGCATATCTAGTGTTTGTCTTATGCTTTCCTAGCTGCTTTTTCTCCCCAAATGGCCCAGCTAATGCCTAGAAGGTGTTCATGGGATTGCTTCTGAATTAAAACTTTCTGCAGTGCAGCAATATGCACCCCATGGTGCATTGCATGTCACAGAAAATGGAAGGTTAAAATCTAGCAGAAAGGCTCCTTGCTGCCCCTAGCAGCAGGATATTAGCTCAGAGGAAATGTAGCAGGACAAAATAATGGTGTATTAAATTGAAAATCACAATAATGGAGGGGAGAATCAGCTGTGTTGGGAGCTGCCAAAACTGCAAATAAAAGTATTGTTGAATAAAAATTTGGTTAGCCAGATTTAGAACTCATTCCCCAGTCCCCTCACTGTAGTTTAGGGATGTAGTGTGTACATAGAAAACTTCCTATTGAAATAAGTTAGTTATTACTAGTAGATTTTAGTGGATTTACTATGTAGATTTTTGGTGCTTTTATAGACCTGTTTTTCATATCCACTGCAAGAATTCTCAGTAATCTTGTAAATGTTTGGATATGATACTTCTATTGTATTGAACTTCTGTTAATTCTTTCTGTATACGTCTGGCTTTGTTGAAGTAGAGTTACTTCAATTGCTGCAGGGAATGAACTCCAAATAATCCTTGCAGAGAAACAGCAATCAGTCTGTGGTATTTATACAGGGGCTGTACTGGCTTTGACAGCTCTGCTGACCTGACCTGCAGCTCACACAGGTGAGGAGCAGGCTGGTGCTGGTGCACAAATGAAACCAAAATGTTGTCTTGTAATATTTTGACGTTCTATCTGCAGTTGTATCGAGTTCAGCAGCTCAGCAATTGATTGCTTAAATATATACTTTTTTTTTTTTTGCCCTGTCAGCTTTATCCTTGGACACATCAAGTACTTGTAGAAAGTTGCCTTGGAGAATTCAGCCTTTGGCTGCTTCAATTTCAGAAGACAGATTTTCTGATTGTGAATAAAATGTCTGTGTCCTTGCATTTCCTTTGCTTCTGTCAAACTGGAGGTTTTATCTTTCAGCTTAGAGGAACAACGAGAGGTGGAAAGGGAATAGTTGAAAAAGGGCATAACTGCACTCAGTTCAGGAAGAAATGAATGACTTTGCACCATCCTGACCTGCCATTTACAGAGACTGTTCTCCTTCCTGTCATGCAGCCTGGCATCAGCTCTGGTGGGCATGTAAATGCACAAGCACTCAGTTGCCATTTTGATATTAAGAGTTCTGCACTACTCCTCATCCTATAGATACTTACAGTTTGTTTATACATGTAGACATACCTTGCTCTATTTTAGAGGTTAAGGAAGGGTAATTTAAAAGTAAGTAGGCTGTGTGACAATATAATGACCACTTAACCAAGCAATTTGAACTCTGTACTAGTTCACTGTATGTGAATTTCTCACAGACCTCTTATGGCCCTTTGCAGGACATAAAAGCGAATCACAGAGCCACTTCAGCATACTGCTGCTGAGGGGACCTCTTCTGGGCTAAAGGCTTCACTGGTGTATGTGGCAGCAGCAGCGTTTGTACTTATGGGGGTCTGGGATTGAAGATCAAACTTTATCCTCTGTAAGCCAAAGGAAGCATCTGTGTTCTGGGGCAAGCAAGCTGGGGGAGCTGCCTCATGCTGGTGCAGTTACAAAACTGTCACACCTAAGTGTAAGGTGATAAAGGCTGCTACAAGAAAATTATTACATTAAACATTTCTTTAGCAAGTGCTCCTGAGTAATTTGGTGGACTTGACACCAGTTTGTGACAATCCACTTTGAGGGGTTATTACTATCATCAACCAGCTTGTACCTGGCTGCTGCTTTTTTGCAACTTCTCTTGATACATTTCTTGAAGAACTGGGTAGGTGTAGTGATTTAAGTTTAATCTCTCTCCTAAGCACAGGAGATATTCATGGCATTGTAGATCCTATGACGCATCAGGTTCTCTTGGTCCGTTCACTGGTTTCTTATTTGGTTTAGTAATGCCTATAAATCTAACGATCCCTGCTTCAATGTAGAGCCTACACCCGTGGTTTCTGTCAGCCATGGCTATAGGAAAATGTGTAGGTGAGGCTAAGATGTGAAATGGCAACGTATAAATGGCTAGTTACTAGAGCTGTGTTTCTGTCAGAATTTATGTGGTGTAAGATTGAATGACAATAAATTTTGTGTGGTTCGTAAAGCATTAGAACAGAACCAATCAGGGCGTTTAGCCTTTTAAAGCACGTAATGCTGTCTGAAATAACAGCAGTTTCTTAAACACACAGGCATAAGAGCTGCTTCTGGAGCAGCTATTTGTACAGGATGTTTAAGAAGCTTTCAGGTGTCTTCCTTGAGAAGTGTATTTCATGTGTCTTACCCCCAGGCTTTATTGCATTTATCTGCTGCAGTTTTAGTTATGTAAGGACAGTTTGCAATAAGATTACTTTTGTATTTAAAGTCATGAGTATTATTATCCTGATGTTTTTCCTGAAGGAGTTTGTTCCTTCAGTAATCCAATGCATTATGAAATAGTCATCTTCACAGTGGTGCAAAGAGCCCTCAGCTTTTAGTAGCAGTTGGAAAGTAATGGTAGCTCATGTCTTGCAAATGCAGACAGGTACAGATGAGTGAGTTAAATTGAATGTTGGCTTATTGGAAGTACTGAGTGCAGTGGTGGAGAGTGATGGTGTCCCATCCAGACTGGGAAAAGGTAACTACTACAAATAGCTATAGAGGCTCAGCATCATTTGGGATGGCAGAAGTTCTATGATTTCAAGCAGAGGACTTGGAGTCCTGGTTTTCCAACAGCATATGAGTAAAATATTCACGGTGGTTACATTTATCTGAATACTTGTTACATTGATTAATGACACTGGCATCAGGCTGTTGGATTGAAGGTTGCTTGATCCTAGAAACTATTTGTGCTCATGAGAGTGCAAAATGCTGCTTTGTGTGTGATGGTGCAGATGGCACCCTGTTGTGACTGGGGGAAACGTAACTGTGAAGTTTGCTGCTACCAGCAGCCAGAATTCTGATAAAAAAGGTCAACTTGTACAAATGGAGAAATGCATCCAACTGCATTTAGATAACATGAAGAAGATAGAGTATTTGGCACAACAGCCTGGTACGAGGAAGTGCTGCCTCAGGGAGTGTGGTGAATCTCTCAGCAGTGGCACAGGACTCTTCCAGGCTGCAAACTCTGGGGAGAAGGAAAAAAGCCAGCTAGAATCACATGTCAGTGTTTTGAGGGTCCCTTTAGGTAAAGTTGATTTAGTTTTCTAGGAAGCTACAGTGTTTAATGTGACCTGAAGTATCAGACAGATGGAGGGGTATATTCTCTCAGAGAAGAGAGATGTATTTTTTGCTTTCAGTTCAAGCAAGAGGTTTGTAGGTGGCTTGCTTAGCGTTCTATGAATTTGATGACCTATATATTGCTAAACAGGGACTTTTTTTGTAAGTAACCTACGTCATTTTTCAGCCTCCTTAAGCTTATACAACTTTGCCCAGAAGTTCTCCAAAATTAGATGCCCTGTTAGACCACACCTTCTGCTGCTGCAGGAGCAAGTAATTTTTCATTGGATTGCCTGGTAGTTAGCTGTATCTTTCAGTGCAACTGTGTATTTTGCTTTTCAGATGAACCATTGAATTCTGGTTTTGTGTTTACATATCTTAAAGACCAGATTATTTTGGGATTCTTTTCTTTTCTTTTTTTTTTTAAGTAAACAGGGCCATTTTCCTGTTAGATTGAGCTCAACTTTCATCATTTTGTTTGTTTGGAAATTTCCCCCTCTTTCTGAGACCACATCAAGGTAATGGAGGAAAAGTGAACATTCTTGGGAGGGTTTGTTCTCATTGTGTATTAACTTACTACAAAACAAAATCAAAACCAGAATTGTTGCAATGTTGCTTTAAGTGAATGGCAGTTAGAAGTTGAGGGCTCAAAAATAGTATGATTTTCCCTTTTACAGGGTAAGCCATTCAGCATTCCAAACTGCCTTGTGCTGGGAGAAGCAGACATCATCAGCAAGGTATTTCCTGGCTTTTTTTTTGCCAAATTCTAATAATAATAACAAAAACAATAATAAAAATAAAGTCTTAAATCTGAAACAAGCCACTTGTGACTTCATTTGGCATCACAAGTCTGCTCTATGTAACTTCTGCCTTTATTTTGTTACTCATATGCCTGCCAAGAGCTTCTGAATTAATTTGCCCCCTTCTGCCTCCCCCTTTTCCCCATGCCAAAGCAAAGGCATAGCATCTTACACTTTGTGAGCCAGAGAGCATATGGGCTGGGAGAGCTTCAGCTGCCCAAACTGAGGACTCGACTGCAACGCAAGGCTCTGCTCTGACCCTTGGCCACAGAGGCCAGGGTCCCTTTCTTCTAGGGCTCTGTCTTGGGTACGCTGCCTCTCCCAAGCCATACTGCTTTGGAAGGGTGTAATTTCTTGCTGCCTTTTCCTGGTGGTTGTTTTTCAGCTTGAGCTTCCTTCTCAACTGAGTGTACCCACACTGACTATAGGAGGTAAGTGCCCACCTTTTCTTCCCTAACACCTCTGCAGAAGGAGTGGAAAGAAACTCTTTTTATATTCACCAGTCCAATAAGAAGACAGCTTTTTTTTTAGAGCACAGGGTCTCCCTATTCCTTTACATGCTGCTTAATCTATGTCAAATCTTCATCCTGCTTTAAAACACTTGAGATCTATTGATTATGGTTATACTGGGGAAAGTGAAATAAAATGTTTATAGCACTGAGTGGTGGAGAGGAAAGAGTTTGTAAAGGGTGAAAGCCTGATCTGCTACAGGTGCATAAGAAGGCAGAGCCTTGCTGACACATGTCAGTGTCACAGAGAAAGATGTGAGAGTGTTTCTGAAGTTTCAGAGTCCTCCAGAGTAAACAGGAAGGAAGGAGTGGGAATTTCATTTTCATGAGGGAAAAGAAAATATGTGACAGCAGTTTAAGTGTGAGGCTCTAAGCTGCCTCTGCTTATGAAATGGTGGTACCCTGAAAAGGCAGGCTTAGATTTGTGGTACATTAAAATGAAGTAACAGTTTCATGGTAATCAATAGTGTTTTATGATACATCAGTTCCAATTTCTGCTTTGTTAAACACTTTTAAAGCTGCTTCAGTGCACTCAGCTTCCCTTGTCTGACCACTGGGAACTCGGCAAGCCACTGTCTTGTTTGACTCCAGCCAGGGCTGAAAATGCTGGATTTGTCCCAGCCTCCCATTTTGTGTAGGCAGCACTTGCATTTCCTCATGTAAAATCTAGTATGCAAACATGAGCATCATTTCAGGAATCAGTTAGAAACTGCATCCACATGGTCCTCTGGGTATGTATTTGTATGATGCTTTTGTTTGAATTTTAAAATTTGTTGTGAAAGAAAATGCTTCCAGTGGAGCCTGATTCTGACAAACCTGTCTAAGCTAAAACAAAAGGAGTTACTATCCAGAAATGACTCTCTTTTGGCAAACATTCCCTCTAATTTTCTGACCTCACCTGAAGCCTTTCATTTGACCCTGATTTTGGATTGAGTCTTCATTGCTGATGGTGCATTTGGCTGTAAAGAAGAGATTGGTAATGGTTTAATTGGTTTTCAAGGGTAGAAGAAAATGCAGTTCTTAATAACCATTGCAATTTCAGGTAATCTATGTTAACACTGGTGTATGGGCTGCTCAGAAGAGCTAATAATAACCTAGCTGACCTGACTTGCCATGGCTTTAAAAAGCCTAGTAGTGCTTGCTGTGGATTTGTAAAGAGATTTTGTATTTTTGTCTGTCAGCTGATGAATCTCTACTGTAAGTCTCCCTAGCTTTGCATCAGGATTTAATGATCAGGGAGTAAACAAACCAGGTTGCTTCAATTATTTCTGCTGCCAAGACTTTCACTGTGGTGTTGTGGCTCCTTAGGGTGAAAGGGCTTTCAATGAGAGGGTGAAAAAGCTGTACCCTCCCAATTTGTACCAGAGGACAAAAAAAATCATGTAGACTATTCTTTAGCTGTGTCTTGGGGAAACACGTGATTTGATTGCACCTATATGACATTTCATGAAAGCTCAGGTTAACAGCCCTAGATGTTTGATTCTGAAGTTACTTCTTAGCTTTGACAGTAAAAAGTGGGCATCCTTCTTAGGCATCTCATAACTACTTAAGAAGGGCAGCAGCAGGCTGGGAAAAAATTTGCAGTGCACTAACTCTCACCTGACTTTCAATTCCTGCAAAGCTCCTGCCAAGAACTCGGAAGGAAACTGAATTTTATTTCAGAGCATCAAGGAAAAAGCATTTAAGAGTTTTGGAGATTAGTTGTTGGTGCTGGAAGTAGGACTTGCCAGAAGTAGTGACAGACCAAGCTTGTAAGACAAACAATGCTGCACCAAGGACTGACAGTATCCCCCACCCTAATCTGTATTAAAAATAGATTTTACAGGCTCCAGCTTTAGCATGATCCATTCAGTAATTCATATGGCATTCCATATGTTAGGGTGAGAGGAAGGTGGAAACAGTGGGAGTTGGGGGAGAAGACACTGACTGATCCAGATCCTTATGCCATTTCAGTTCAGTTAATTACATGCGTTTAAAGTGTTATAACGTGAGCAGATGGGGTGTTTCACAGTTATGTGATGTGTGTGTGTGTATACACACATACATATATATATATATACACGAAGTTCTCTAGCACTTGATTCCACAGGGCTGCACTGAGGTTTTACCAACCATTCAGGCTGGGCATGTACACGGAGAGAGGATGGCAGTAACCAGGGGTGGGATGGGATGAGTGACTTGTCTGATGCTGGAATCCCTGAGCTGTGTAAGATGTACACATTTTCAGTGAGCTGTCCCGTACCTTGCAGCTTTGCTGCATTTAGTGACAACTTCAGGGTACCCTTTCTATGATGGTCTTGTCTCCTTGTTTGAAGCCACACAGTTCTGAAATAAGTAAAGAAACTTCTTCAGGGACCAGGGCCTCAGTGTTAGTGCTTTGACACCACAGTAGTTTCAGTCTGGGGAATGCCCCTTCTATAAGAAGGCCCTGGAAGCAGTGACTTTTGTGCACTGCAGAGTTGCAGGACTGTGGGTTCCCTCCCCTCTCCGAGGCTGCTTGGAACAGCCAGTTTGCTGAGGCCTGCATGCCAGTAAGCACCATCCAGCTTGGTTGGCATTCTGGTTACAGCCAGGATAACAGGCATTCTTCTGAGCATGGGTGAAATCCCACTTCCCTCCTGACCCTGCAGTCTTCCTGCTCCCCCTCTATGGCAGAGACTGTGCTCAGCCTGTGATAAGACTCCCAAGTCACCCAGCCACATCTGATGAGAGTGCTCTGTTTCCTTAGCTGTTTTCTGGTCTCATTGCCCCAGCTGCCTGCCTGCCCTGCACCCTGGCCCCTTCATTGTGAGTACTCTTGAGGAAGGGGCAAGTGCTTCCACTCCTCCCAGAGCAGCCTGGCTGGCAGTGCTGCCCAGGAGGAGGCTGGCAGGCAGGCTGCCTTCCCCCTGGCCTCCAGACTGCGACAGCCTTCTGAAGGATGTAGTAAAGCAGGTGGTGCTGTGCTTATACATAATAAGCAGCAAGCAAGTGAATAAGCCTGTTTGGGCTCTGCTCTGTGCCATCTATCCCTTCATAGTGGATGCTGGGCCTTTCCATGGGAGTCTCTGCTCCTACTGGGAGCTCGCTGGGGAGAGGTTTGCATGGGAGCCTCTCCCCTCTCCTCCCAAACTCTCGCCCCTGAGGTCAGGCTTTGCTCAGACTGGCTCTTTCCTGAGACCAGCCAGGCTTTCAGCAGGACATTGATGTAGGCTTGGGCTTCACTTAGTGCAGTGTCATTTCTCTGAATCTTCAGGTAAGACTGATTTTTTTTTTAAATCATTTTTTTCTTTTCTATTTTCTCATCTTAAAGAATTCTATGGACTGGTTTTCAGTTTTTAAGAGCTTGAAGGGACATGTCTATATCAGGGATTTGGCTGTTTTTCACTTAGACTGGTAGATATATTAGACTTGTTTGTCCAAGGTCAGTATGAACTGTAAGTGGTTTGGACTCAATTGCTCTTTGCTTACAGGGATTTTGTTTGCTTGGGTTTCTTTGTGTGTGCATTAGTCTTATTCTCAGCAATTGCTGCCAATTTTCAAGCTTCATCCTCTTTGTCTTCTTTCTTACTTTCCCTCCATGTGGGTTGAGAGGGTACAAGGAGGCATTTTGTGGCAGCTAAACCTCTGTGCTGTCCTCAGAGGATTCCCACAGGCTGAAAGTACATCATTGGGTCCAAGCTGAGATACCACCTCATCCTGCAGCTGACAGGAATTGTCCATCTGGGTCTATATTGTTGGTTGTTTACTGTGCAGCTGATAAACTTGGTGCAAGTGGATGCAGTACCTTCAACTCTGGCTCTGTTTTGGAACTGAGGCCTCAAGCTCCTGCAGTGTACATAATACATTATATTTTTTTCCTTGCTAGTGGGTAAGAAGGCCAGGTTGCTAGACTTGGCTCTTGCCTCTGGTCCCATTAAGTTACTTTGCCCCTACAGCTTCTTTTCTCCTCCCACCCATTATCTTGTCTTATGTGTTCATTTCTTATTGCATGCTTGTGCAGTTTTCACTCCTGAAGGGTCTTTGTGGGCTTCAGAATGAAACTAATAATAATAATAATTGCCTGGGCAGTGCAGGCAAGGATCAGCTGTCACTACCCTCTGTGTACACAAGGGGAAAGGAGATTCAGTCCAGTGCTTTTCAGGAATGAAAGATTAACTTGGTATCAGAGAGTTATTTTGGTTTTTTGAAGGGGCAAAACCTTGAGCCACAGAAATGAAATAGCAACGTGGAGTGGTATTTGGATAAAACTAAAATGAGATAGTAAAAAAAAGCCCTAAGTTTTTTAGTCTGTCTTGTTCTCTGGGATTCTCTATCAGATGGCAGGCACCTGCTCAGTGCACGGATGTTTGGGGCTTGCTGTCATACTTTTACCTTCAAGTGACACCTGCCTTTTGCACTCTGCCTTCTGCTCATCAGATAGCACATTGCAGGGCAGAAGGTGTTTGCTGGTCACAGTGACTTGTTTGTCAAGTTACCGAAGGGGAAAATTATTTAAACACTATTTTATCTTGGCTATATGTTGGAGTCAGTCTGAACCAATGCATGTGTTTATACTTGAAAAATAGCTTTAATTAAGTTTTTTTAGAAAGTTTTAATTTTTATAAAACTTTAAGAGATAACAAATGCACAAGCCTTCTCTATATAAAAACACTTGTCTTCTCACTTGTTCAAGGGGATGGAAGGAGGCAAGGAAAAGGGATTTAAGGTTAAGTGGGCAAAATGGAGAAGCATACTACTCTATTTTACTTACTCCAATGCCATGCTCACTAGATTTTTTAAGAAGTTTGACACTGGGGTTCAGCACATGCACTAAATGGCTTTCACTTGAAGATTGAGGTGAGTATTGCAAAACAGTAATTACTTGGGCCTCCTCACTGTGAGATGATTAAGCAGCACTTGGTTGTGCTTAGGATGAAGCAGGGCAGGGTGTGAGGGAAAAATGAAGCCAGAGGGTAGAGGATGCACCAGGGACACAGTGTGGGTTTGGGATGTAATGGGGAGTGAGCACTTATGCCACATGCAGCACCACCTGGCTGAGAACATGTGTCAAGCAGGTACCCAAGATGGGCAGCGTGCAGGGGAGTGTAATGGCAGTGGAAGCCTTGTTCTTGGGAGGACTGGGAGATTGTAGGCCTTACTGGCCTACAGTTTGGAGCCTGGACAGAGGCCAGGCACAGCCCACAGCAGAGAAAGTGAGCAAGGTGCCCTAACAGAGCTGGTTCAAGCCTTGAGGACACAAGTGATGCAGAAAGACGGGAAATTGAGTGGAAGAGAATATAGAGATGCAAAGAAGCAGCAGAAAGGGAAAAGTGCTGGACAGAAGCCAAAGAGTCAAAGAGAATTGTTAAATATTACACCAAACAGGTTGAAGAACAAGGGGAAAAAAAAATGCAGTGTTGAACCCTGCCCTCAGGAGTGACTGAAAAAGGGAACAGAGAAGAGATCTGTGAATGTCAGAGGGGTCAACAACAGCAGGAAGAAAATCTGTTTTGAGAAAGCTGGTTTCATTAGGGCCCCCTCCTGATGGACTAATGGGGATCAGCAAAATCTGGAGTGGTCTAAATCCAACAACAGTGATTGGTAAATACAGTCTGCTGAGGGAACAAAAAGGACTGGAAGAAAAGTGTGTTTCCTAGCATTGCAGTGGTTAAAGCTCAGATGATTTCCAGTGGATGATGAGTAACACTTAGTGTGAGGTTTTTCTAGAGCTCCCAGTCCTTAGATGGCCTTAACAGACAACATCTTGTAGCAAAGAATTAGAATATCCTAGAGAAGTATCTAAAGTTAACAAAGGCTCAGGCAGTCTTACCAGATCTGAATTTTCTCACTCTTGACCTTCAACATTCTGCAGCAGGTAAAGGTTTCTTGTGTTTTGTTTACATTCTGTTGCTTTACAACAAAAGCTGGTTATTTTGGCATGGCCCTGTATTTTCTAATTAGTAAAGCTGTTCATGATTTATTAATGACTTTTCATGTTTTCCCTTTTAATAATAAGTGCAATAAATATTTACTTCTCTGTTCTTTAAAATATAGTATTTGAATATGAAGAAGAAGAAATTAAGTTGAAGAGAGGATTGGTATTTTCCAAATGAACACACAAGCTGATTTTGTTCCTTGGAAACCTCACATAGGCAATGAACAGAGGATAAATCCTATAATGAAAATCCATTCCTTTTACACTAATCTCTTGTCTTGTGAAAGCTCTGTCAGGCAGATTTTTATTTGAGTGTAAGCAATGAAGAATTGAAGGATGATGTTGACAGTTGTTGAAGTTCTGAGATTTTTGGTTTGCCTTAACTGGAAAGCAAAGTGATCAATGAAGGCAGAACAAAATATTAGGAAGTTTGCAAGTCCTATGAGTAAGGACTGCTGTTAAGTGAGCTGAATCCCAAGTTTAACATACTTTAGTTGTATTGGAGTTCAGTTTCTAGTCAAGGCTTAGTTGGGGGAGATAAGTGTGCGTCTTGGGGGAGGTTTGTACTGAGTTGGGTGGAGTAAATGACCCCTGGAGTGAGCTCTCTGCTCACCAAAATGCTGCTGAGCTGTGGCACAGCAGGCTAAACGTTTCCAAGCTTGCAGCAAGATTTTCAAAGACAGGTGATCCCAGGGAGACCTAAGAAAATTACAGAGTGCCTGAAAGCCAGGAGTTACAGAGGTGACTCTCCATGTTAGAGATCCCCAGCAGCTAAAAGATAATGCAGAAAACCCAAACCACCCCACTGTCCTCAGAAACTGGGTTCTGTCCCTTCCACTGCTGTAGCTCCACGCTTATACCTGCAGAGTACAACACAGAACAGGCTCTGTAAGGTCTGTCCTGACAAGGTTTCCAGGGTTGAGTGACTGTAACAGCTACAGTAGTCCTGCTGATTGCAATGGGGAGGGATATTCAGAGGACAGGAGAAGGTGACTTGGGCAAAACTAGCAGACCAGAAAATGTAGTCTTCTTGTGGTGTTAGGAAGTAGTCCTCTGTATGTGAACAGTTGCAGAAGGGCCACTCGCCTGTTGATGGCTGTTCTTCAGGTGGGGGCTGCAGACAGATTGTGCTATGTTCTGGTGCATATTCTGTCTTTCTGCAAGGCAGTGGATTGGTTGTTTCCCATTGACGTAGTTGCCTAAGTGTAATTCTGAAAATGGCTTTGTGGTTTGCACTAGCGTGTCCTGGGGCTTGGAAAGGTTTGCAAGAATAGTTTCTTGGGTGAATGTATCATTGGTCATCCTAACAGTGTGAGCTTTTGGTTTGTGTAGGTTGCTAGTAGTCCTTTCTGCACACGATGCAGAGTTGTGGGCTGAGTTAGTCGGCTTTTGTTGTACTGGTTTGTTTGTTTGTTTTCCCTTTCCTCCTCCTAGGAAATGTATTTAATCTGATCTTTTCAATAAAAAGATCTCTTTTTGAAGTTGTAGCTATTTATTCTTTGACAAAAACAATGCATTTCAGTTTTACTGAGTTTTCATGGACATCTTTCATCCAAAGTATGGCAGCAAATTTTGTTGTACAAAATTCAAGACTTTGCCCCAGAGGCAGATGTGAGTGTGCCTGACTCCCTGATGGTCTTTAAAAGATCAGTGGAAATTGTTCTGCCCAAGTTGAAGCTCCTAAGAAAGGATACCCAGTCTGTTTTGCTAGTAATGTTGGACCTGACCTGAAGCTGCAAGGTCAGCTTCCAAAAGCAGTAAAAACTCAAGCTCTCATCAACTATGTGCAGAGAATCATCAGAGTTAAGAAAAGCTCAGAAAGCTGGATGCTTGTTAATAGTAATCCTTTAATGATTTATGAGGCTAAAAAATATAAACAAGTGACACTTTATATTTTGTTACAGCAGTCTACTATCCTTGTTTAATATTGTTAGAGGAGAGCTTGTGTCCAAAAGGGTGTTTGGTGACACCATCAGCTGAATAAGGTCTTTCAGATGTGTCTGTCTGCATTAGTAATGAGAATGCTTGCTCTCATTTTACAAAAGAACCATTTCCTTTAAATATAACCCCCTCCTTCCCCGNAAACAACCCCCCCCCTCCCCCCCCCCCCCCCCCCCCCCCAAAATGATACCATCATCAGAATTCTCATTACAGCCCTCTTTCATCCCTTTATCTAATGTTGGCTGAAAATGTCTTTGTCTTCAAGTTCCTTCAATTATTAATGATTCAGTTGTATTCTTTTTGCCAATTGGTGCAGAGAGAACCTTGGAGCAAATGTGTATTAGTTATTCCATTTATTCTCCCTTCTTCGTTCCTTCTGCATTCTTTTTTAATAGTGTTGCTCTTCTGGTTTTTCACTTGCAGGTTCCGCATCAGTGCTTGGTTTTTTTGCTGAAGTAGAAGCACTGTTGTGTCCCAGAGACTGCCTTTGATTTGGAAACCTTTTAAAAAGAGCTAGGGAACCTTCCTGGAAATGCTAGGAGCATCTGTCTTCTTCAGTCTCTACTCAGTGTTAGTAAGTGGACAAACACCTTCATCTGAACCAGTCTCATTCTGTGGACCAGCTGTAAGTCTGGAGATTGTTTGCTGCCAGGTCCTAAAGTGCAATCTTAATGGCACTGTGGAGAGGTAAGGGCCACCCTTGTTGCCTTCCCCCCCATACTGATTTGCTCCAGCAGCAAAGAAGGGAGCAGTAGGTGGGGTTCATGTGGAAGAGCTACAAGGCTTGTCAGACCTGCCTTGTTCTATGAGAGGCCATGTTAATGTAGTGGGAACAATACTGGTGCTTTGCTTCCCTTGGCATCCCTTTTTGAGCCCCAGTGGCTCTGGATCTATAGGCTTTGTGGCTTTCTAAACCCCAAGGGCAGATTGAGACTGAGGTCCCCAAGCAGCATGCCAGGCCAAGTTTAGAAAGGTGTGGAGGGAGAAACATTAGTGCAGTGCAGTGCTCTGATCCTGGTCTGCCTTCTCAGGAAGCCTGCTGAAGGATGGAGAGAGGGCAGTAAAAGTCAGTCCAGTGGCCCAGGTGAATTTTGCTGGGGGCTGTACCAGTTACCCAACCTATATGTACAGTTGCAGTCATGGAAGCCAGGTGCCTGTTGGGAAAGGGCAATAGGATTCTCATTCACTCCAAGGAGGAGGCCAGTGTGTCTAGGCACTGCCCTTGGTGGTGTTCTTATAAAAATAAATACATAAATATATTGTTTGACATTTCTCAGTAGCATTTTTTTTAAAATATCACACCAAAAAATAATCTTTGCTTTTAATTACCCCTGTGAATTCTTCTTTTATCCCCCTCTCCCCCCTTGTAATGTAGAATGCAATTGCATTCTGGAAGGTTTTTATTACTGTATGGTTTCTGTACTTTAGAGAAACCTATCTGAAAGCCTGCACGTTACAAGGAAAGATTAGAACTCTCCCTTTCTGCTTTTATCTCAGCTCACCCCAATGTGCCAGTATCTTTCTTCCATGCAAACCCCAAATTATGTTGCTTGCTCAGCTAAGCCATCACCACCAACAAAAAAAGGAGGAATAATTATCCTAGTGTTTTAGGGGCAGCATCCCCATTACAATAAATAAAACCATGATTTGTCTGCTTTGCCCACAGCAAACCTCTTCCAGCCAAGCACCTGCCTAGCTACTTGCTCCCAGTTTGTCTAGCTGGTGTGTTTGAGGCCTCTTCTCTCACTAGGCTGTTTAGTCCCTTTCTTTATTTCCTGCTCTGATTCGGGAGGTGCTCTGCAGTACACTACTGCAAAGATCTTAGTTTTTGAAGACACTTTCCTAAGAGTGATGAGCTCATCCCAACTGGGGGTCAAACCCAAATTTTTAACATGTGAAATCAGGAGGGAATGAGATTAATTTGTTGGGATTTGTTATTGACAAACCCGTATTGCCAGCAGTATTTTTTTCAGCTGTGTTCTTGTCCTGTGAACTACTTGTTTGGAGATTTTTTCCAAAATTCTGCAAATTTTGCAAGGTTGAGGTTTAACTGACTGGTTTGTAGTTTCCCATGGCTTCATTTGGAGAGAGTGTGATGTTTGATCTGTTCTGAAACCTTAAATACTCTTCTTGAGTCAGGGAGAATTCACAACATTTTCTGAGCTGCATCTGTCTTGTTTTGAATTTATCTTGAGCTGGTCTTTCCTATTCAGACCTGAGGTTCTGCTTCTTTTTAAAATTAATTATATGCAGTGTTTGCTCACTGTTGATCTTTCTTGTGAAAGTTGAGGCAAATGCTGAATATGTTGAATTGTACTCTTCTGTGCCTCATTGCTGTGCCTCTCTGCTGAAACGTGACTTACGCCGTCTGCTTTTCAGATCATACTGAATCTTTTTTTGGTTGCCAGTTCTTTGCTGATTGTAATTCTTTTTGTTCTGTAGGTTTTCTGGTTATATTTCGTGCTTTATCTGTCCTTTAGTTGCATTATGTTTGTCTCTATTTTTTGTATGATTTTTGAGTATTCAGACTTTTAAAAGCTTAGCATATTCTTCCTCTGTACTTGTAAAGTTTCTTGTTAAAGCTGCTAAACTCTTGCTTCTTCCTTTTCTGGTTCTGTGTATCTCAGGAGGCTTGCACAGAGCATAAACCCTTATCTTTTGAACTATCCATGCTTTCTTCCATTGCCTCCCAATTTGAATGGGAATCTTCCAAATAAACCCAAGCATGATAGTAGAGAAACCAAGACTAGCAATTTCTCTCTCTGTCCTTACCTCTGCCTTCTTTTAATTCCAGATCATATTATCACTGATGTCTTAGTGTTGCTGTGGGATCACTCCTCTACTAAAGAGAACCACCCTTTGTGTAAAACAGTGTCCGGATGGCTTACAGTAGCAAGAATTCCCATGGCAATTGTTGAAACAGCAGGAGAAGTTCCCTGACTTACTGGCATTGTTGCTGTTTGAGCCTGTCATCTAAAATGCCACTGATCAAAGTACTGCTTCATCTAAAAGAAGGTCATGTCCCTTGAGGTATATCAGATAAGCTCCAAGGTCCTTCATTTATCTGAAATTCCATTTTACCTAATGACTTTCTTGTTTTCCATCCCATTCTGATAAAGCAGATTTGACTATAATCACGTTACACCTCCCAAAAGTCTCCCTAGTGATGGCGATTGGATGTGACACTCTTCACTTCATACCCTGAAGTGTAACTGTGTATTGTTAAACAGTTGCTGCTTTTCACCCTTGAGGCAACTACCTGGTAGAGATAAGTAATTCTCGTGTACAAGGAGCTTAAAAATCATCTTGGACAGCATTCTGAGACCCGGGTTAATGAAACCTATGTTTAAGTTACCCAGTCCAAGTCTCTGATTATTAAACCCATTTTAGTCTTGATACAGCAACTTCTGTGGGCTCAGTGGAGCTGTGGCTGACTTAAATGAGTGCAAGCAAAGAGAGAATCTGGATCATTATGTTAACCGCAGGAAATCTGTTTTTATGGTGATGAGAACAAGAATCAATCACAAGTAGCTAATGAATTAGCCTGCAGTATCTGCAGTGTTCATTTCACAGTAAATGCAACAGTCAAAATCCATTAAGAAGCCCTTTGCAAGAGGGTCCTCTACAAAGAGGTCATCTATAACATGCAGTGTGTGCACTTCCAGCCCTCCTTCCCTTTATCTGAAGCACTTCAAGAGAGTGCATTTAATACAAGTTCTGATCCAAAAACTAAAGTCAAGAAGGGGATTCGGGTGGTTTTAGCTGGGCTTTGTCATGGAGGTCAAAGTGGCTGTTAGTTATGGTTGGTTTTACTGGAAATCCGCTATCTTTGAGGGGCAGCTCTTGCACAGGCTCAGCTCCATGCAAAGGACCTGTCTGCTCAGAGGGAATAAGCTGTTGCATCATGCTGGCACAGTGTCACATCTGCACCCATGTGGGTCAGACTGACTCGGCAGCACCATCCTCATAAGGCAGCTTTTGTTGTCTCTGTAGTGAGGACGGAACTGCTTCCCCTGTGCAGCTCAGCTGCTAGTAGCTCTTCCATGGCTTTCTGCATCACTGCCCTTGCTACATAAAACACTACTAAGTGAGAAGCCGTTCAAACCAATTGAGTTACATGTTACTACACGATACTGCAATTTCTATTGCCTGTCTAGTTGGTTTTGCTGTTGAGGAGAGGCAGTGAGTTAATAGGGCTAACCAATTGTTTTAACAATTTCTTGAAGGAAAGTGAGGACACGGGAGAAAATGGCTAAATCACACTTTTAGGAAGGCAGTAGTTAGATGTTAGGGAATATTTCAGAAAAAAAGATAGATCTTTAAACTGACATGAAAATGAAGGGGCAAGTACCTTTTCCCTGGAACAGACCTGTTTCAGGAAAACCTTTATCTCCAATACTGTGTTTCACTATGTGCCAGTGTCCCGCTGACAGAAATGAATATTGTTTGCTTACACATTGTCATAAATATAAATGGGATTTAAATTTAAATGATGCTCCAGACCTATGATTAGGTAAAACAGACTAATTTGTGTATTTTACATTGTAGTTATTGCTTTATATATATTTAAGCCCATGGTAGCTCAGAATTTATAGTTTAATTGCATACTAGGCAAAACCTGATTCAATAAATGATTAATGAATGTAAAGTATTTTATTTGTAAATTTAATAAAGGAGTAGTAACTAAAGCTTCTGGTATAAGTTATGACAGTTAATTGAAAAGCAATAGGTTATATGGTTAAATGAAGTACCAACCAACATTGGAATAAATTCTATCACAAATAGTACTGTAAGTTTTTGTCTTGATTCATCACCCCACTGGTAGGCCAGGAGAGAAAAAAAATGAGAAGTGGTAGGGTTTGTATGTGCAGTATTTTCTTAGTCATGTCAGGTGACAGGATGGAGGAGCACACAGTGTAGTCTGTCAGATGCACATGGATGCACCAGCATGGGTCTCATAAGAGCCTGAAAGCCTGCATTCTGTTATGACCTTAGCTTATTGTGGCTATAACACTACAATTACTGCTTCATGTGCTAATTCAAAACTATGCAGTTAAGTTCCCTCCAGGAAGTGGAATTAAAGATGAAATAAAAATGGAAAAGAAGGATAAACCCACCTTTCACCTACATGTTTAAAACAGTATCTATCGTAAATAGCCCGCTGGCTCAAGACTGTCAGAGAGGAACTCTGTTTTAGTTTGTTCATCTTTGAGCCTCCTAATATTGCAGTGTTGACTGCACAGTTCTGTCTCACAGGCTCTGAAGGCATTGTGCTTGTGGATATGCGGAGTTCAGCAATCTGCTTTTATGGAAGGTTGTGGCACTCAAGTGGTATTGGGTTCTGTAGGAGTGTTGGTGCTGTCAGTTAACTTCTGAGAGTGCAGGCTCAAGGAACCAACTAAAAAGGAAATTATCTTCCAGAGGCAGTGGGGATGTCCCTGTGCCCCAGTGTGTTTCTGGCGAGGCACTTACAAGCCATGCTGATGGGGACGCATCAGATGAGTTTAGTGATGTTTCAGTAGTTCTCTGAGACAAAGGTTTGCTTTTGCCATG
Source organism: Ceyx cyanopectus (assembly GCA_013401355.1). Classification (NCBI taxonomy): domain Eukaryota; kingdom Metazoa; phylum Chordata; class Aves; order Coraciiformes; family Alcedinidae; genus Ceyx; species Ceyx cyanopectus. The sequence continues at coordinate 44,028 of VYZU01078473.1, forward strand.
TCAAGATTTGGGGTGTGACTACTCACTCGTCTCTCCACTTTTTGCTCTTCTACAGTGGTTGGATTTTGATGTTTGGATGTTTTGCCCATCTGTCCCTGACATCAGCACCCCATTGACAATGGGCTGAGCAAGCAGTGAGATTGGGCTGCTCCTCTCCATGTGCAGTAGCCAGGGCAGAGGTGGTGTTTTATTATGGGGTTAATGATACAAACACAGCTGTTGCAGCTGTTGCAGCTGTTGCTAGCCGCTATTCCACATACAAAGTTTGGGAGCTAGCAAACACATTTCATGAGTTTTGTTTTCTTATTCTTCTACTGTCACTAGTCTCTAAGCTAGAAAAGAAAGATTTCCAAAGAAAACCCAAGAATACATTTATCTGGTCGCTTCCAAGGGTTCTGTGTATAATTGTTCTGAAAAGCAGGTCTGGGAGGATTTGAATATCCCTACATCTTCCAACTGGATTTCAGTGACATGCTGGCACAGAGCAAATGGAAATAGGAGATCCCTTTCTAGGCATTCCTCATATCTATTATTTAGTTGCAGCTTTGCTTCACAAAAGAGAGATCATGGCTGAAAATATCTGACGGATTTAAAACAAACAGCTGAGATAGAGGAGAGGACATAATCTGCCTGGGTTTTGAAGGCTCATTTGTATACCACACAGAAGCCCATGTTTTTTTAGCTGGTGGGTTAATGGGTGCAAGAGAGTGGGATGCCTTTTGGTAGCACATCTTCCATTGTTCTGGGAAAGGGCAAAGTTACCAGTACAGGCCTGTTTTATTGGTAGCCTTGGAGGAAGACATGTAAGTCCCATAAAGATGTTAAGGTGTTCTGTGGATACAAAGCTGTAGGCACCACTGGTGTAAAGGAAACAGCACAATTAAAATGTTTCTGGACGGACTGGCTGCACCAGATGGGTGGGTCACATCTTGCACACATGCTCTTGGTGGGGTTGGGGGGGTGGCTAAAAAAACAGGGCCACTCTGCACCCTGAAACTTTCTAATCTGCCTTGATATCCTTTGAACCTTGTTACCCACAGAAGCTGCTAACTCAGCCTGCAGCTTTCCCTAACTCCTCCCCACTTTTCATCCTCTCCATTATTAGTAACCATAGAGATACAGTGACTCCAGCTTCAGCCTTCCTCACCATGTGGCCCTAGTGAAAGAGCTGGTGTGCTACACTGCATGTTTGGGTTTTTTTCCAAAATTAATTAATGCCAGTCTATTATATTTTTCCCCTCTCGAGGCAAAAAAAAGAAAAGCAAGGTTCTGCCTTAAAGAACTGGTAAATTAGGATAGTCTGATGTTTGTTACTGCTGCAGAAGAACAGGTGATATTTACTGAGTCTGGTGTACCATCCCTCTTCTCTCAGCCTCTCCAGCAGGCAACCAGCCCCAACACTGTTAGACGCGGTAAGACAATAGTGAATAAAAGAAAATTCCCTGTTCTATGCCTATTTTTACCAGAGTAGTGCAGCTTCTATTCAGTAGACTTCTCTTAATCTACATCACTAATGATATTGGATCCTATTTTAGCATTGCATAAAATGTTCACCCAGTCTTTGCTAAAAAAGAATCAACCTACCCCAAAGTCCTTTGTTAAAGGCTCTCTGCAAGATTTCAGCAGTGGTTTTGCTTGGAGAGATCTCCGAGACTCTGCACTTGAGAGTCGTCCAGCTTGACCTGGCAACAGAGGTTGTGCATGACCTTGGGCAAGCCCAAGCCCCTTAACTGTGGTGGATTTAAATTATCCTGAAAATGAGAATTGAACCACTACCCCCTTGTGCTGGTTTTGGCTGGGGTAGAATTTTCTTCCTAGTAGTTGGCTATGTTTTGGATTTGTGCTAGAAACAGTGATGATAATTGGAGGATTTTTTTATTTTTTTTTACTGCTGAGTGGTGCTTACACAGTCAAGATCTTTTCTGCTTCTTGCCTCACCCCATCAGTGTGCAGGCTGGGGGTATACAAGGAGATGGGAGGGGACACATCTGCGACAACTGACAAAAGGGATATTCCAGACCCTATGATGTCATGATCAGCGTGTAAAGCTGAGGGAAAAAAGAGGAAGAGGGGGGCAAATTCAGAGCATGGCATTTGCAACTGTAACACATGTTGGAGCTCATCTTTCCTGGAGATCCCTGAATGCCTGCCTGCCATTGGAAGAGCTGGATTAATTCCTTGTTTTGCTTTGCTTGTGTGTGCAGCTTTTATTTTACCTATTATTAACTGTCTTTATCTGAACCCACAAGTTTTTTCACTTTTACCCTTCTAATTCTCTCCCCCATCCTACTGAGGGTGAGTGAGTGGCTGTGTGGGGCTTAGTTGTCTTAATTCATCATTGAGAAGTGTGGTGCTGCAAATGCATGAGTTCATAATTTAAACATTTCCTTGACTTGTCAATTTTCAAAGGTTTTGGTTTTGCTCACAAATGTTCCCATTTCACTATGTTGGGGTGCATTAATTTTACACAGTTTGTGGCTGATCCCGTTCTCCTGAGACAGGAACAATGTTAAATCTCAGGGCTGAGTGGTCTCTTTCTTCCAGCTTCTGACTGGATTAGGCCCTTTGCTCCATATCGTCCTGTGCCTTTTGTCAGAAATTATTTTACAGGAATATAAAAGGGCATATTGCAGGACAGTCAGAACAAACTTGATTGTTTGTAAGAGATAATCTTAATGATTATCTCTTCTTTGCAGTATCTTATGTTGAAACCATTTGCCAAGGGCTGTTTTAGCAGATTGAGTCAGTAGAAACACTTGCATGGGTGAAGTGAAGGCGATTGGGGTGGCTGGGTTTGGAATCAGCCATGGGATCCAGAGTGTAAGACAGAGACTGGCATATGTTATCAGTCCCTTATGATCCACATGAGGTCTGTCAAGAATATCTGGGAGAAATTACATGGCAGTTTTCAGGACTTCTTTCTGCTCCTCCACCATCCTAACTCTGTGGTGGTGCTTCTGGGACCTCTGAGACTCCTGGTTGCTGTGGAGGAAGAGTGGCTAGTGGGGGAAAGCTATAGAACTGAGGGCGGGATGGTGGCAGTGCTGTGAGCAAGCACCAACTGTTAAAAGTTGGAGCTGAGGAAGACGAGGGCAGGATTAGAATTTACTTGGTTTCTGCAGAGGATGAGCTCTGCAGTGGGAGGTTTGGCAGCAGAAGGCACCCCTTCCGATGAGTCACAGGAGGCTTTCTCAGAGGAAAGGTCTAAGAATTCTGCTAGTGCTGCTCTTGCTCGTTTTTTCTGCTCTGTCTGAAGGCCTTTTTGCCGCCATGCGGTACCTGCTCCATCCTTATACCATACAGGCTGTCAATGGACACTGCCTTCCTGCATTTTTCTCATCCTTCTTGCTGCTGTGGTGATTTAGAGCATGGGGGGGGGGGGGGGGAAACTGTTAGGTCAGGCCAGATGCTTTCAAGGCACTAGCATCTGTTGATAACAATGAGGGTAGAACTTCTGGTTGATGCAAAGTTTGATGGATGGGTGAGAAGTTGTCATGGTTGTAGGGGAAGGCAGAAGGGAATCTTTGCAGCCTTCTACCCCCAGAGTTTTGTGAGAGGAGAACTGAAGATCCATTGGATCTTTGTTTCTCTTTCCTGAAAGCCCCTTATTCCTCTAAAGGTAAATGGGATTTGTTGGATCTCCCCCAAAATTTGTGGTAGGAGGATGTTGCCTTCTCCTCGTGGTATCCTTCCCTCTCAAGGACTCTGCTGTCATGGGGACCGAGAAGCACCAGCTTGCTGTTGGGAAGTGGATCTGGTTGGCTTGTGTGTCCTCACTGAGGTGAAATTTAAGCTTGTCTTTAGTCCATGAGAGTGTGTTTGGGCTTGCTGGTTTCTCTTGACTGCTCCATTGCTGTTTATGCCATTTCATAACAAACATGAAATGCTTAAAAACAATTAATTTTTCAAGCTTTTCTTGCTCTCTCTTAAAAAAAATAAATCCTCCATGTTCCTCTACCCTTTTTCTGCTGCCCATCCCCAGTTGTGCTGTCTCTCCTCCCTAAACAATGGGTGTTTTTCCAATTCACAGATCCCTTATGCAGATTAACTGTGTTCTGGAGAAAACCTTGGAATAGGGAGGTGAGGTCAAGTCAGAGGCCGTGATTGAATAGCTGAGGTAAAAGTGGACCCCTCACAGCAACTGGTTCTCGAGCTGAACTGGGCAGTGGGCCCCATTCCCGTGTTGCATTAGTCCAAAGGGTCCCCGCTCGCTCCTGCACTCCCACTTTGCTTCTGCGTTTTCTCCACGTTTGTTTTCTGTCAGTGCAATAGGCAAATGCAAGGCTTAAAAAGCGACATAGATGAGCTGGTTCCAACACGTGAGCAGAAGCGCTGATAGAGAAATAAAGGGGGAGCGCCAATCGCTCTCCTAATCCGTAATGCAGAAAATGCTAAATCCCTCAAGACCTCCTTTTCCGCGGGTACCATCCGTAAAACCTGTTTAGGATTTGGATCGGCAGCACAGTGAAAGTCGGTGCGCTGCTGCCTGTGTGCAGTGCATGCCTCTGTGTGTTTGGCAGCAGCACAAAAGAAACCAGTTGATGATATTCATAGGATTAAAGGCCTGATTCCTGGGGACACACTCGGTTGGATGCAATTAAAATGCCTGTCAGGCACTTGATACCAGCAACCCCTTGACAAACTGCCTCAGCAGCCGCGAGGTGCGGCATCCTATTGTAAGTGGATGATGGCGGAGCCAGCTGGTTTGTCATCTTTCTCGAAATTTCTGTGGCCAGTGAACTCCCTCTTCCTCTCCCACTCACCCTCTTTTCCTTTTCACCACTGCGGGGACTTCTAATTTGCAGTTTTCCTTTTCCTGACGTACACATGGTAGATACAAGCTGGTGGCTTGCAGACTGCGTCTGTCTGGAGATAGGCAGCGAGCCGATGGATAACAACACTCCAGGAGAATGATTATGCAGCAGTTATTTAAGGATAGGCTTTTGTGGTGTGACAGCGTATGAGCTGGTAATGATTTTCTTTATTAAATGTCAGGTTTGTTTGCTTGTTGAGGATTTGAAAGAGTTATACCTTTATGCTGTATTTTTTTTTATTTAGTCTGCAGTAGATTAAATTCCAGAGTGGTGCACACTTGATGAATTGAAATTGATAGGTAACAAACTTCTGTGGTTTTGTTAATAAATCTAATTGATTAATACATAATGTATATTATGTGCACAACCACATATACACGTACTTGTATGGATATGTTTATGCATCTGTGTTTTTGTATAATAGAAAAAAGCCCTTTGCTCGTAACTGAAAACTGTTTTTAATGAAAAAATGAGTATGTTCAGTTGTTTGTTTTTTTTAACAGATTCTCCAGTCCTGGATGTGACACACTGATTGGAGTCTGTTTGTTCCCAGATCACAAAGGTAGGACACCTCTGTATCTGAATGTGATTGTGAGAATATAGGAGTGAATGTGGGTGTGGGCTATTCTTTGGGCTTTGTGGTTATTATTTTTTATTTATCAATAGTTGTTATTCTTCATTTTGCCAAACTGTGTTTTGTTGCAGCTATGCATGAATTTTCAAAATGTTTTGTCAGCTACTGTGAAGTTATTTCTGATATATATGCATATGCTTTGCCTTTTAATTAGTCCTTTCAGATGCAGTTATCAAATGCAAACCTGAGTACTTGCCTATTGTCTTGTGTTACTACAGTGAGAGTGCAAATAACCTCCTGTCGTATCAGATGTGGGGGGGTTTGAATATTGATTTGAGCATCAGCAAGAGCAGGGTTAAACTCCCTGGCTTTCTCAGAGCAGGTACAATCTACCACAACACACAGCATAGTGGTGGCTTCATACTGTATCACTTTCATGGAGGAGGGAAACTTCTATTAACCCATTCGCTGTTGCCAAAAATTGCATGTGTCTCAGCTTGGGGTTTTTAAGCACCATGTTTCAGGAGGCTGGCAGGGCAGGGCCGTGCTAGAAAAGCATCTGTCTGATGCTCACTTCTTAACATATCACTGGCACTTCAGAAATTATTTCTGTGTATCAAAGTGAAGCAAACAAGCTGTTGTGGTTTTGTTTTGTTTTGTTTTTTTGTTTTGTTTTGTTTTTTTCAGTGTCATTGCTCATCCCCAAGGGGAGTAGCTTATTATCCTTTTTCCCTAATACCTTTTGGCTTTGATTGCTTTAACTCTTTGATGCTATAAAGGAAATGGTGAGATAAAACCCTTCAGAATAAAAAACATTATTTGACTTTCTTCATATTGAAGTTTCAGATGTGTCAAGTGATTAGGGAATACAGGTATCATTGATTTGCAGTGGGGACTGTGCCCTTGAAAAATAAATTTAAAAATCTAGGCAGGATTGAAGATTTGCTCCCTTCACCCTGGTGCAAAGAGATAAAAGTGTATCCATCTCACATTAACTTCTCAGGTGCTAGTTCTTGCCCAGTACCTTCCAAACCAGCCTTTATCATGTGTTGTTTTTTCCAAGTGTCTTAAGGATGATCATAGTTCTTAGCTCTGCATTTAGACCTGCAAGGAATATGTATGTTTGTAGGGCAGGAATAAAAATCTCTCTGTGTGTCTTTAGTCTGAAGTTGCAGGACACCTCTTGAAAGCCAGAAGAAAAAAGATTATAAATTCTTCAGGAAAAGCAGTTGTGTTTTTAGCCTGAATAAGTCAGGAGCAATGATAACTCTGTGAGAAAGCCTGGTCTCGTAAAGTGCTCAGTCTGGTCCCCAGTCAGGCAGGAACCCCAAGCCAGGATGTCGATGCTGGCTATGATGTAGGCCCTGCTAGCAGCAATGCACCCCTCTGAAATGTGATGAATAAGCAATTTCCTTGCAATAAGTTGCTAGTACTGATTGACAGATGGTTTGTTGGTTTGTTTTTTTTTCTGGGGGAAGGCATGTACAGGATATTCTCTCCTGTACAATTTTATTCCTTGTTATCCTCTTCACATTTTTCTGTTCTTTTGGCCTTTGAATTTTTTTTCTGTTCTTGGCAGAAGGCTTCTTAGGTTTTTCTGGCTAAACAAAATTCTTCAAAGGAATGCTTTACTAGGTAGTTTTTCTTATTTCATTTAATACAATTTCCTCCTGTATCACTTACTGGTAGACTCATTGAAATAGAAAAACCTGAAGTAAATAGTGTATAAAATGCTTTAATTCTTGAAAAATACATTAAGTAATCTGTTTTCAGCTATGAGTATGTCCCTTCTCTTCCCTCTACTTTTAATTTCACTTCCATTATCCAAGGGCAACAAGCCAAACTGCAGTCTCATTCTGATTTCATTAATGTTTCGCAAACTCTGTCTCAAGGACTAATGCTGCTTGCTGGGCTTGATGTCAGAATCCAAGGTTTTGCTGCAGCATTGGAGAGGGGAAAGGAAGGACCTCTCATAAATAGAAATGATGGCATGGTTAGCAGATGAGAACTACCTTGTTTTTACAGTATCAGTGGATAATGAGTAAAATTTGTTGACAGTGTGATTCCCTCAGATGAATGGTTTTCATCTCCTGTGGAAATGGCTCTTATCTCCTGTGCACAGCATCTTACCACTCCTCTGTGGCCTCCTAAAAACAAAGGAGGGGTGTCAGCTAATTGTTAATTTATCAGAGTTGGTAAGGAGACCCTGATGTTTTTTTGCTTTGTTTTTAAATTATATATATATATTTCTTATCCGTCTGATTTATCTGTCATTTTAACCTCCTCCTTTAATATGGCTTTTAAAGATTCACATTTCAAAATGTTCCTTTTGGCTGAAAAAAAAAATAAAAATGAGAAGATACGCTAACAGAACTGGAAATTATTTTGAACAATATCGTGCTCTTAAAGTAGAGGTAAAGGGCACTAAAACTGCAAGAAGGCAATTAATTCTAGATGGCCTCAGGGCTAGCAGAAGATGGCTTGGAATATCAAAAGAGAAACATTTTGTTAGCTGATACAAAAAGGCAACAGAAGCCAGAGCGTACAGTAGCAGCGAGGTGTGTTGGATTACAGTTTGTACACTCCAGGGCACGCACCCAGAATGACGTGATGTTTGGCACCCGCTTTCATTAAAACAAATGGCACGGGGACCAAGTGCGCCAGAGGCGTCCGGACCAGCGCGCGGTGGCAGTTGGGCCCGGGGCTCTCGTGGGGAGCAGCAGCAGAGAGCTTGGGCCCCGGCTCTGCTTCTGTCCTCAGACTGTCATCCGTTTTTTAACTCTGCTCATTATCTGGCCCTCTCGTAGCATGTGCAGCAGAGGTAAGGAGGGGGTTTGCTTTACGCTGTTCTAGGCTGGGTCTCAACATCCTCAGTTTGTGCACTAGGGTTAGATCCCCAGCATTAATGTTGTCTTGTCTTATGAATACATGAAACAAGTATTTTTTTGAACATTGGAATTAATGGTGCTGACTTTCCTTTTGATTTATGTCTTGTGCCTGATGAAGAATTCTCAGTGAAGATTTTCCTGCTGTTTTATTAATTAGACTGTCTCCTAGGCTTTTTTTTTTTTCTGTGGCAAATAAGGATCTTATGTTATTGCTTTCCTTTCATTTGGGACATTGAGTGAGGTCACTTGCAGTGTCTGTCTCTTCTACTTGGATGTTTGTTTTCATGTGACTTGTAGAAAGACAATTATCTTGCTTCTGCACCAAAGCAGGCTGAACATGAAAATTAGTAGTTGGAGAGAACATAATCCACACAAAAATATATTTTCTATGGGTTAGACTAGAGTTAAAGGCTTATCATGGTCCAGATTAAAGTTGTTTTTCTATAGATTTACATATTTTGTGCCCCTCATCCCCTCCCATGTTTTCCTTTACTGTTGTGCCAGACTACCCCAGTTTCTCTGTGGCCCTGTGCTGTCAGCTGGGCAGAAGCTATGGTAGAACTGCTCTGGGGTGCTGGCTGGCCATCATGTGCATGTAATGCCTGCCTGGGAGATCAGAGGAGCAAATGTTGAGGTTCCGTCAGTGCTTGTTTCATTCGGGGGAAAGGAGGACTCATTTCATCATTGCTCTCCAGTTCCAGGAAGAAAATACATTTCTGTCCTTAACTCTGAAGTGGTGATAAACAATTACAAGTTAGGGACAGTTAGCAGGAGTTTGGTTTAGTAACTTCAGGGAGGATTCTCTGTAATATGTCAAGAGAACAACAAGCAAAGCACAGAAATCCAATGGAGGATGAACTGGAGCTCAGCTGACATGGCCTCACCTGATGGAAGAAATTAGGTGCAGACCTGCAGTTGCTGTAAAGGGCTGTAGTCTGCCAGGTTAGCTTCTGGAAGCTTGTTTTCTCCTTCTCTTCCTTATTTTCTTAATTTATAAAACAGACAAGGAAATGCTGGTGTATTCCTCAGTGGAGGGATTCACCACCTTCACAGAATGATTGAGATTCTTGCTTAAAGGAAGGTGCATATGTGCAAAATTTGATCCTGGTCTTGGATTGATAGCTTTTGTCTTGGCTGCAGTAAGAAAGGTGGTTGTGGTATTACTGTAGTAGCAGTACCAATTCAAAGGTTAAAATACATTTAGTAGAAGACTTGTTTTCTCCCACCTTCATTCATCAACTTCACTGTTTTTTTTCCTGAAGAGGTCTGTGCTGTATGGAATGGCTTTGTGAGTGTATAGATCTGCAGGGACTTTTAACATAGTAATAAATAAATGGCAATCAATTCACCTTATAGAAAAGGTGGCTATTTCCTGACAGACACTTGCTCTGGGAGACAGAAGAGACTGTGTTGCCAGTGGCATGCTAGCAAAAGCCTCTACAGCAGCAGTGCTGCTGACTCATACTTTACAAACCTGGAACATTCCCTGAAAGGCTGGAGATGCAGATTAACTTCCTTTCCCTGTCCCGGTCAGGGGACAACTGATTGTTTTATTTGCCACCGAGTGAAACCTCTAGATAGTTATGCACTGCTGCGTTTTTGCTGACATGCATTAGCATGGAGCTTGCGAGAAATCATGGGCAATTTATTTTAATACACTGGGTGTCAGTCCGTGCTAAATCACAGAAGCTATTTACATTTGTTTTCTGAGTCATCCTGGCTCTTGTGATAAGGTGATTTTTTTGGTATATGTGGTTAGTAAATTGGGTTAATCTTTTCTTTTGATTGCTTTGTGTGTATATTTGCTTTTAAAAATGCAAATGTATGACTTAATTGGCTAAAAGAAAATGAATCATGTTGAAGAAAGTGCCTTTCTTTAGCCTTTTCATTATCAAGGGGAAAAAGTTCATGACTGCTAGAGACAGGAATAGAGAGCAGTGGGGGATAGATCAGAGCTGCATATTTACATGTCAGTAGAAAAATCCAGTTCCATGTGTCTCTGTGGTGCATGTCTCTCCTGTCTACATACCCAAAGGGACCTGAGCACTGTGCTGCTCAGCACTGTAACGTTTAATATTGGAAGACGTCATCTTGTGGCGGAATCTATAACCATGAGTTTGGCTGGGGAGAGAAATGTCCATGTGCCCGCTCTGGGGACTTGAGTGCACATGTCCTCAAACGCTCATTTCAGGGGTTTGAGTTACAGATGTGGGAACAAATACAAAACATATCTCTGAAATGTTTATTGACAAATCGCTGCCAAGTCAGTGTACAGGGCAGCACAGTCCTCTGCATAGGTAGTGCAGAAGAGAGGAAATTGTGTTCATCTGGAGTCTCATTTTTGCCCTGGGGAGAACAGCCAGGTCTGTTTTGTAGCACAGAGCACTGTTCACCTGCTCAGTGTATCCTTATGCTGCTAGGCTGTAATTGTCTTGCCCTGAGTGCTGGCAGGCCCCACGTCTTATTGTCATTTCTGTGCTGATAGTTTCTAAGATGAGGTTGTAACAGAGTTGATTTGGGGTTTCACAGGGTTAGAAGCTTCTCTTGGAGGCACGGATTTACCAAATTTCCCTGCTATTTTTCTGAATTGTTTTGAGACTGAGATATCGTGGAGAAAGGGCAGCCTGAGTGGAAAACAGAGGGCCGTAAGGATATGTATATTGATCAGGTTCTGCTTCGAGACACTTTACTCCTGGAAACCAGGCTGCCCTGTTCAGAATTCAGCACTGCTGCACCTTTTTGTCCCTTGTATCCAGACCTGGGCACACTGGGGAGCAGTCTCACTAGTAGTTCCATGTTGCTTTTGCTTCTGAAAGTAAAGGCATAAAACTCCAATATGCCACCACAGTCTACCTGAAAGTGATCGCTGACAGGGGTCAGAGAAGGGACAAACCCAGTAACTTTTAATAATTTAGGACAGAAATTAACCTGCTTCAGGATTTCCACAGTGGCAGCAGTTTAAATGAAATCTGTTTAATGGTGGATTTACTTGCATCAATCCAAAACCCTGCTCAGCACTTCTTAATGTGATTGCGGTGTCTTGGCTGGTAGATTTGCATTAGGGTCCTTCATAGTGACTGAAAGCAATATAAACCAAGTTTAGAATGACACAAGATGGCTAATACCTGTATTGATAACCAGATGTTAAATCAGGGCTTATTTACTTCACTCAACCTCAGTTTAAGAGCATGCCATCAAGTCTGCCTTGCCCAGCCTCATCCTGGTGCCACAGTGGGATGGGTGTAATCCTGGCCAGCCTGGAGGTGCTCACCTGCTCTCAGGATCAGCTGTCCCCTGAGGACAGATCCATGACCTGATGACATACTGTTCCAGTGACTTGCTCACACCTCTCATAGTCGAGTGTAGTCTGTTGATCTCCTGGGGTTTTTTTAAGTTTATAGGAAATTGGAAACACGTATGCTTCAATTATAAGTGAAACAAAGTGCAGCTGAATTTACTGTGCAGTGAGCTCCTCGCTTTGCTAGAGACAGCATACATCTCCTACAGTGTATGCTCTGAACATCTGAAGAACAGCAGTTGAGAAATCTTTCCTTGGTTTTAGCAACATCATGATAAAACATTAGATGTCAAAGTATGAATCAGGATTGCACTGATATTTTTTCATAATCATGGTAATACAGAAATCTGAGATAAACAACTCTGTGCTCTGCCCCACACCCCATAATCCTATCCATATACAGAAGGGGTCGGCCTTCATCTCTTCTCAAAATCCACTGGGATCTGCAAAGGTTTGTACTCTCAGTGCCTGGTGCTCTGGGCTCATGGTACTCAGAGCTGCTGTTATGTCCCCTTGAGTAGGAGCTTGGAAGCTTGCTTTCTCCTTGGATGGATGTGCAGTGCCTGAGAGAATTGAATCTTTTTCCTTGGAAAGTTGCCACAAAGTACTGCTGCAATACAACTAAGCGTATTAATAATCATTAAAATAAGAATTGGTGCTACTATTTGTAGTGGTGGTATTACGTAATGAATGATAAGAAGAACAGTATTTGTAATGGCAGCTGTGCAGTAAGAATTGCTTACTGCAGCAGTCTGGCCTGCAAAACACACAGAATGCCCTTGAGTATATAAGGGAATATACTTCTTCTTAGATTTGTGTATTTAGTGTCCATTAGTAAAAATGTCTTTCAGTGAGCACTTCGGAAAGTAGTTATGAAAAGATAAATTCAAGGCTCGTGTATGCAATTACTAAAAGTAGTTTTTCAATTGTGTAACTAGCAAACACATGTAAAAACCTTAAACACCATTGTGTTTAGTACTTACGAGCAGGAAACCTGAGCACTTTAGTCATTAATTATAGAGCAGAAGGCATGGAAACCATGCTCTATGGTGCAAGTATAATCCATGTAGCTCACAAACAGTACAGAAACTGAGAATACACCCCCCCCCCCCCCCAAAAAATCTCCAAATATTATTTGAATTTAAAAAAACAAACCAATGAACAAAAAAAATCAAAAAGAAACCACACCACAAAACAAAAACAAAACACACACACACACACACACACATACACACACACAAAACCCCACAAAACAAAACAAACAACAACCAACACAAAACCGAAGCAGAAGGAAGTTCTCTGTGGCTGTACTTCAGACAAAAAGAGACAGTGTCATTCCAAACTGTCATGCATCTCACTGGTCCTGCTCAGTCAGCTGTGTTCCCTCAGTGTGTTGTTTGCTAAGGGACAGTGTAAGAGCAGGGTGGTCAGGGATTTCCATCTTCATAGCCCTTTTAGAATGATGTGGCTGTACAGCTCTGTGTACAGTGAGGCTGGTGAGGACGGATTCTTGAAGGGTTTGGTGTAAGCATATTGTTAGTGGTGCCCTCCTATTAATTTTGGTGTTCTTGTCCTTAACTTGTTTCACCCTCAGTGATAGTTACAGATCCACCGACTTTAAGTTCTGCCTTTTTTTGTGTGTGCTGTCATTCCTCACTGATGTGTTTTTGCAGGAAATATCCTGTGGTTAGTTTTATTTATCATGCTGAATGTAGGGAACAACAGCAGAAGGGTACATTAAGTGTAAAAATCCTTGCTGCTGGGAGTTGATGCTTGAAGCCAGGCAGCCCAGGTGCAGGGCAGGATCCTCCTGGCAGAACCTCTGTGCAGCTGCATCGCTGCAGTTTGGCTGTGCAGGTTGTACGTGTGGGTGCTGTCTCCATGTTTGTGATGCTGCTCCCCAGTGTGAGTGAAGGGCCACTGTCACTGCTGCCAGCTGTGTCGCCCCAGCCCTCCTGTGCAGGCAAAATTAAGCAATTACACCTTTTGCTAATGATCACACAGTGCTCCTGAGAACGCTCTGGGCCTGGGGAACGCTTCTGGCACTGATTTGAGAGATGAAGCAACAAGGTTATCTGCCTTGTCCTTTTTTTAATTTCGTTTCTTTATTTTTTCCTTTCCATGTTTTAAAGTAATCTGTATGGGGAGAATCCCTCCATCTTCTGCTGATTATGTTTAAAACAGGCCTCATGGAGACTCAGGGTTACTGCTATATAGGCAATTTGGCATACGTTTGTGATTCTACTTCAGAGACATCTTGAGCACTGGAGACACCTCTGCTGCCTTCTTGACTGTGCAACTCAGAACTTGTTCTTTCTTCTTCATCTGTTAGATGTTAATCTGTGCCCAGCAGGGCAGACATTCAGCCATGTCAGCTTTGCAAAATATCCACGATTTCCCCCCTGAAATACCAACCTATAATTATAATGGAGCAAAGCAGTGAGACATAAGGAAGGGGATGCGGTCAAATCATTGCACCTGTGTCCGTGGATGTTCACTTACACTTTGTTAGTGTTTGCATTTACATTTCCCAGAGCAATCTCTATGATGAGGGGTCCTTGTAATAACACTTTGTTGACCTGTAAAATGCCTTTCTGCAGTATGTATCCAAATGAGCAGGAGAAATATCAAAACAATTTTTTCTTCCTAGTATCACTAAGAGTGCTAGAGTTGGAAGCATTTTCATGAGTTATATTGGAATAAAGAACTGGGGGAAAACTAATTCCTGGAGCAAGTCAACTTCTTTCTGTAACCAAAAATGAATTTGCATATATAATGCATATGTGCAATACAGAAAAGTAGACTTTAAATCCATAATGTTAGGGGGGAAAAAAGGAGTGTACCTGTGTTCAGTCACCCAGAATTTCACTCAGTTTATAAAAATCCAGTGTCTGGGCTGTATTTTATTTTAGCTTTCTATATCTGTCAAAGAGGAGATGTTTCTGTCTTGTCAGGCTATTTGTGTGTTCTGAAACACTGTTACAGAAGTAAAATGGTTTAAAAAAAAATTAAAAATACTCTGTCTAATCCAGCATCTATGGAATTGATGCTGGATTATTGAAAAGCCTTAGGCTAGGCTTGTAGTGCAAAGGGTAGTGCCACAGATGAGCATCTCCTTTCCACCCATATTTCTGTTTGGATAGTTTGCTAAATATAATGAGGGGGCAAAACTGCTATTATGCATTCTGTCAAAAAAAAATGTTATCACATTTGAATTCAATTTGTGTTACAGTACTAATACACTTCCTTGCAGTTATGCTCCCTTTCTTCTTAAAACAAGGAAAATAAATAGTTATGACTTTCTTTCCCATGACATAGTATAGTATATATGTAATGACAGTGCTTCAAAAGGCTTTTGAGGATTTACAGCCATGAGTGTTTATGAGAACTGAATCCAGAGCATTTTAATTTCCCAGCAATGCTGCTTGCAGAGATCAGAGGCTGGATGTATTTAAAGATGTCGTAGTGCAGGCTGTTAGGCAGGTGGGAGACAACGACACTCGGCCTTTGCAAGAAGCTGTGGCTGCTGGCCACACCTAAAACGCTGACTGGCCAGGCTGTGGCTGATGGACCGACTTGCAGCAGACAGACAGTTGGCACTCAGTCTCTATGCAGGTTTGCTGTCAGAAGGTTAAGTCTATGGATTGAATTAATCCTTGCAATATTAAAAGCCCCAGTCTTGCAGTGTCTGAGAGCCCATCAGACTTCATAGAATCTTGCTGAGATGGTCTGTCTCGCCAGCCCCCTGATAACTCCCCTCCAGCTTTTCTGCTTGTCTCTGGCTGCTCATTTCCCAGACTCAGCACCTTTTACTTTTGATAAAAGCTCCCTTTAGCAAAAATTGGCCTCGGATCCCAGGTTCTTGGCTGCTTGGTGGAATTCAGGCTTTCACCAATCCATGTAATTCAAAACTCACCTCAGCCTGCCTGCTCTGGCCACCCTGGCCTATACTGGTGGTTTTCTGTTCCTCTTTCCCTATATATGTCACTGATACTCTGTACAGAGAATCTGCCTTAAGGTCAAGAGAGAAGGTCAAGGAAGGTTCTCCTCCTCCTCTACTCTGCCCTAGAGAAGCCACATCTAGAGTACTGTGTGCAGTTCTGGGCTCCCCAGATAGAGACAAGGAACCACTGAAGAGAGTCCAACAGTGTCTGTGAAGGCTGGAGCATCTTTCTCATGAGGAAAGGCTGAGACACCTGGGGCTGTTTAGCTTGGAGAGGCTGAGAAGTGATGTTATCAATGCTTACAAATATCTAATGGGTGAGGGTCATGATGATGGCACCAGACTCTTTTCAGTGGTGCCCAGTGATTGGGCAAGCGGCAGTGGACACAAACCAGAACACTGGGAGTTCTACCTAAACATAAGGGAAAATGTCAATGCTTTTGGGGGTGCCAGAGCTCTGGAACAGACTGCCCAGAAAGGTTCTGGAGTCTCCTTCTCTGGAGCGATTCACATCCCACCTGAACATGTTCCTGGCCAGTCTGCTCTGAGTGACCCTGCTTTAGCAGGGAGGTTGGACAAGATGATCTCTAGAGGTCCCTTCCAACCTCTACCTCTACCATGTTGTGATTCTGTGAGGATGTCCTGCATCTCTGAAGTGAAATGGGCATCACTTGTGCAGCATTCTACTGTCTCAGGCAGCTTCTCTGCTGAGGCTTCCAATGAAATGACAGGCTGTCTGCTGTGTTTTCAAAGCAGTGCTCCTCTGCCTTTGCCAGAGCTGTGTGTCACTTTGTCCTGGGGTCTGGAGCACATGTTTGCAAGGCGCATAGACATAGCTTATCACTGCTGCACAAGAGCATCTGTCCTGGGCTCTGCTTATTTTACACCTGACAGAGAGAATGGACAAATTTGTAAATGAGCATGTGGAAGGCAAAACCATGACCTCTGCACCTGTTTCAGGTTAAAGGGCTCTTTGCAGTGAGAGCTGGCCTTTGAATTGGCACATGTTTAGAGCTGGGGTGGGCGTAGGAAGACTACTTATCTGTTTAAATAGACTTGATGGCTATTGTGTGACTGCCATCTGTCCTCTTTCACATAGGATAACTTCGTTTTATTATCATCTTTAACCATGTCTTACTAGGTCTCTAAACTGCTGGTCAATCTTCATTCATTGCTGGATAAAGGAGCTGCCACTTTCCTTAACTGAAAATAATCTTACTACAATGGTGCTAAATGAGCCTTCCCCCCTTTTTGGCATGAGCGCCTTTATGTGCAAGCAATGTGATTGATAGCAGGGGCCTTACTGCAGCATTTATCATCCTGATTAATCACTGCACTTTAATAGGGCATTTGGCTTTCAACAGAAGACAATTGCCATATAAACAAGAGCTGGAGCAATAAGCACTGAAAGCCAAAATATGTCCTACGATTTAATTATATTAAGGGAAATAAATGCAAGGTTTGGAGAACAAGTGTTGGACATGGAAGATGATTCAAGGAACTATGTAAAAAATATTGCTAGCAAACATGGAGAAGTTTGAAGGTTTTTTTAAAGTAGGCTAACAGTAATAAAATGTAATATAAGTGTGTATTCCGCAAATGGTTGTGCCAGTTCATCTCTTAAGTCAATCTGCTTACCTGCTGTGGGGAGATGGTACTGACTCATAAGATGGTGGCTGGCTCTGCTGTCTGCAAGGCAGTGTTGAGCAGAAGGTCTTTACCATCTCTGGATCAAGTCCAAAGCCAGTTAGTGCAGCAGCTACAGAAGGTCTGCCTGTGAGCAGAGATAGGAGTTGGTCTGCAGTTCATGTTTTAGTGATCTGTACTATCCAGGTGTTCTCAACATCAGCAATGAAGACTTTTAAAGGACTGCTAATACTGAAATGCCCAAGTGAAATTACTCACTTTGACAAACTGTCCAAGTAATGTGAATTTTAGTAAGTGCAAGAAAACAGAAATATTCTGGAACATTTCTGAAGGTATTTGTCTTTCCTGGACAGAGGTTAATCCTGTGTGAGTTCAGGGTCCCCCTGTTGCTGTTGGAGTCATCCTCCTACCATTGTGCTCCTGAGAGCTCCAGGGTAGCCCTGTGGTTTTGCAGAGACAGGAGACTGTTGAATTGTCCTCGGGTGCTTAACACAGCTTGTCACTTGTCAGTGCATGTCTGTGAATTAAAAATTGAACAGCATCTTAGCTCACTCTAAAGCAAAATCCTGTGCAACTCTGTGCTGACAGGCTTACGAGAAAGTGTGAGTCCTCCTGCACATGAAAATGTGGCAACACACTAAGGACCTTGCTTCCTTCGCTGGAAGTGAAAGTTGGGAGGTGTCTAGTGCATTAATAAACAATTGAATTTTGAAGTTGCTGTTACGTTTTTGTTTGTTTGCTTGTTTGTGCCGCCAGTTTACAGTCTTTGACCCACAGATATCGGTTGAGCTTCTGTGAAGGGTTTGAAGTGCCTCAATAAGCACTGCAGAAATCCAGTCTTAATATATCCTAAAGGAGATGCTGTTATGGAGATGCTGTGCCTGGGCTGTTGAATCGATGATGGTGCTAATCAGCAGATCAACAAGCTGAGCACTGTATCCAAGAAGGGATCTCCTTTTGGTGCCTCTACAGCATATCAGGGGTCCCTTGAAGAAAGGTGGCTGCTGGAGGAGCAGCCTCTAAGGGCAAAAATTAAGCAAGAGGGAGTGTCTTGGAAAAGCAAACCAACCAACCTGAAAGGTGGTGGAGGAGGGAGAGGAAGAAAAAAATCATTTTCCTTTTTGCATTTCTACTGAGACTGGCCAATAGTGTGGCTTGGATATTGTTCTGCTGCAGTGAGGAACAATTTTTAGAAAATGAACTGTCATCCCTCTAGCCCTAACCACCCTGAGCATTGTTTGCATTTAGGATGGGAGGAGGAAGGGCTGTGGGCCTGCAGCAGTCTCATTTAAGCAAAACTAAGGAGCAGCTACAAAGCAGTCAGGCCATTGTAAAGAAAATGTAATTGTAACTGCTTAGGCACGCTGATAAAACAGCTTGAGATTCGAGAAGCTGGTGTGGGGACACTGACACAACACAATTACACATATAAAAAATCTATTTGTAGTTGGGTAGTACACTTCATGGGCTGTGATTTTTAAGTTCAGAGCAATAGAACCCTTTTAGGGTAAAAACATGGATTAAAGAAAATGAAAGAAAAAATAGGTTTTTTCCCACCCTCCAGCACATTGTACTGTATATGTAAAATATATTGGTTGGGAAGACAGGTGTTCTTAGAGCTTGCAGCACATTGATCACAGTACTGCTATGGTAGCCTGCTGTAATATCTCCTCATAATGCTGAAAAGTGATGTTAATGATGTTGACAGGATGGGACAAATTTTTGTTTAATAATAACTAGTAAAATTCACCTTCTAATTATTTGCTTGTGTTGAGTTGGCAGAGCTTTGTCTTGCTTTGATTCTCAGATTGCCATTTTCTTTAAAATGCTTGTGGCTGCTATGAATATGTTTGTAAAACAACCCTCACATCTAACAGACTCTATAACATCTGTATTTTACTGTTCTTGTCTTTTTCTTGGTTGATCATCTTTAGTAAATTGATGTCATAACCAGCAAACATTGCTGGTTAAGGTGTAGTTGTGTGAATGTGGAGGTGTTCAGGTGTATAAGCTTATCATATGCTTACACAAATGGAGATGTTTTAATTCACGTATCTACATAATTATAATGAATAGGTAGGCAGTAGTTGTGATGGACTTAGCTGAATGTTTGAAGGTAAGAATGGTGAGGGGAAATACCAAATAGGCTGTTTAAAATAGATTATTTCTTGAGAGTGATTTAATAGCAATGCTTTGGTCTGTGTGGGCTCAACCCTAAAAATTAAACTCCCATTGAACTGCTTCTTTCAATATTCAAACAGATTTGTGTGATTTTATTGCCTGGTTGCAAACAGTACATTAAAGTGTGTGCAGTAAACATTAGGGTGTTGTTTCCTGCAGTGTAGTTCTTTTCTGCATGTTATTTACTCTTCCCACCTATGGAAATCCCAGTGGTGGAAATTCCAGTAGCAGAAATCCCTACATATGTTCTCCATAAACCCACCAAAGATGTGTGTGATTAAAAAATGGGGCTTATTAACAATGTGAAAACGGTGCAGACCGCTGAGATGGCTTTTAGCTTTTTTTCTACATGTTTTGGGATTTCAGAGCATTATTAGTTCCCATTTGGGCATCTTCCCAGCTGTTGGAGAATGCTGGAAGTTGGATGCAAGCATTGAACTCATGGCATTCACAGGACAGGCCATAGCAACTATGCCCTCACTTTGCTCCTTTGTGAGCTCTTTATTCCCACTTCATAGGTTTCCAGTTAAACTCTCTACTTCACTTTTGGAGATTATTTTCCATCAGTTTGCTCTATTAATAATCAGTAGTAAAAAATGTTATGGAAGCAACTTCTAGTAGGGGGTCCTTTTGGCTTGGTTATAATCAATAAGCTCTTTCCTTATAACTGATGTGACAGTGTTGGATGGGTAAAAAGCTAATTGGCACATTGTGCTTAACCAGACTGTCCCGTGGTACCAGGTGGGACAGCTGCAGGCAGCTCAGGAGGTTCATGCAGAGGTGTGTCTTGCTGCTGCTCTGCTTTCACCTCGGGATAGCGGGAGGGGAGTTGGGACCTTGCTGTCCCCGGATAGGCAGGTGTAGGGAGGGAAGCCTCATTCACAGGGGAGTCTCTGAGGCCGTAGCTGCCCCGTGCAAAGGCAGTTACCCTTTTGTCTCTGCGTATGCTGCAATAGCCAGAAAATCCCTTTGTGCCTTTGTAGCTCTTTGTTTATTTTCTCTGGAAGCCAAGGCACACAGCAGCCCTCACTGTGCAAGGCACTGCCTCGTGTGCAGAGAAGTTATTAGTTCTGATGATAAAATGTCTTTTGCAAGATATTTTCTGTAGGTGGCAAGATTGGAGTGGAAGTTTCCTTTTCTACCTTCTGTTTGTCTCTATTGGGCTGTGAACTCTTGAAGGACCAAAGCCTTTTCTCAGTATGTGCACTGACTGCTGTAATGGGTCCCACTCTCTGCCAAAGGCTGCATCTATTAAGGATGCACTTAGCACATAGATATAAACTAGAAATAAGTAGGATCAGATCCTACAAGGTTGTTGCTACTTGCTTTGATGAATAGAGCTGAGGGAACTGTGGGATACAGAACCCAAAGGCAGGCCACTGAAATAAAAAGGAAAAAAAAAAAAAAAATTATTTCAGGCCCTGTAGTTGAAAGGAAGATCTTTTTCTCAGGGTTCAGGCCTCTTAGTCCCTGGTTCTCAGCTACAAGAAAAAAGCTAGAAAAGCTTGAGCTGATTTAGCTCTGTAACCTGCAGTGTAGGGCTGACTCCCTGAATGAGATATGGGACTTGCCCTGAGCTCAAGTTACAGGGGGCTGTATGAACTGACTCCAGCAGATGCTTTCCAACAGCACATAGCTCTGCGCTTCCAACTAGAGGGAACCTGTTGCTATAATATCTGGCAGCACTGAGCAGTGTCTGGTTAATTCTGTTTCTGGAATCTAGTGGTATCTTCCAGGTGTAGAGGTGGTCGTAACAAGGTGAGGGTCAGGCTCTTCTCCCAAGTAACAAGTGATAGGATAGGGGGAAATAGCCTCAAGTTGCATCGTGAGAGGTTGAAGCTGGACATTGGGAAGCTTGTTAAGCAGTGGCCCAGGCTGTCCAGGACAGCGGTTGTCACCATCCCTGACAGGGTTTAAAAGACCCATGGAGTGCTGAGGGACACTGTTTAGTGGTGGGCTTGGCAGTGTTGGATTAATGGTTGGACTCGATGACTTTAAAAGTCTCTTCCAACCTTGATGATTCTGTGATTGTATTTGCAGGGCTTTCTGTCACTGCCCAACAACCACGGAAGGACTTGCTGCCTGATAGGTGCTCAACCTGTAGTAATCCCTCAACTTTAGACCGAGGATTGGAACTGTTGCCATGTCCTCCTACATGTGATGTGATGGGCAGAACACAATTCTAGAATTGAAAATAAAGCCTTTGCTTGTGGCATCATGTTCTTTCCTTAAGTAGTATCATTCATCCTCTTCTTTTAAGGGGATTTGGTATCTATTTATAGAAGTAGTTTTTGAGCTATAGGGTGGTTTCATAAATTATAATATCCTCGAAATAGAAAGTAGAAATTTTGTTAGCAAATGCATTGGTTCAGAAATGGAGATTCTCCTTATTGTGTTTTTTTTTGTTGCTATACATGAGTGTTTTTAAACAGCTTTCTATTGCTCCATAATGTTGTCTCTGAATCTGTGAATCCATTTTCAAATGTGTGAATTGAAAGTGGATCAAGAACATGTGGAAAAGTATCTGCCAGGTAGGCAGAAGTGCTGGTCTCTAGATAACTGAGTTTTCTTTAGGACTTTCCATCCAAGTGTGACTCTTCCAGCATGAGGTCTAAATTTCACTTAAGTACCCCAAATCCTCTGTTACAGAAGGCTGCAGCCCTTGTGGTCAAATGGGTCAGTAACCTTTGGGGTTCGGTCATGTCTTTTAATCTTTATTCAGGTAGTTATATAACACATCACAGTGTTCTAAGGAAGCTATCATGCACTTCTGAGTATTGAGCTTCTGATTTGAAAACTCCTCAGATTTTACATGTTAGCTCTCAAAAAAGAGGCTGTTTTGCCACATAAATGAATTAAAAACGAAAAGACTTGGTTCTGATATTGTTCCAACAGGTGTTTGGTGTTAATGGCTTTGTTATGACCCATAAAGTCCTTAATCTTAAGGCCAAAACACTATTTTTGTCTCATTCTGTCCTCGTGGACGTATTGCAATCAGTGTTGTCTTTTGCTGGAGAGAGCGTGGCACTGTGAGTAACCGGTGCAGCCTGGTACTTATGTAGTCTCCAGCAAGTGAAGTGCAGCTTTCAGCACAGAAATCATTTCCTGAGATTGGTCATCTTAGGGAATAGCATTGTTATTCTAATACATTTTTATACAATCAGAAGCATGTGGTGCTGAGAGAGAATAATAATTTTCTTTACAGGGATTTGCTTTCAAGAGGGTAGAAATCTGTATTTGCCATGCTTTTCTTGTTGGCTTGCCGCTTGCTAAGTGTTTTCAAATGCACCATACAGTTCTTTCTGAGGGAGGAAATAAGGCGTCTAATGCTTTCTACTGTGTTGCACCATGGTTTCTCATCTCCTTAGCACTGCCTACTTGATTAATCATAAGCCAATTAAAGTATAATAATGGAATACACTTTTGAACTGCTTATAAATAAAGGGAATTATAAGAGAAAGGGTGATAGAAAATTGCAAGGAGGACCTGTAAGCCTTTTGGCCAACAGTATAATCTGTGCCTTCTGCGGTGCTGGTTATTGACGAGTTCTTGGTGAGTTTGTCTCATTTTATCTAGTCATTGACACCGGAGTTTTCAGAGAAGGGAAGGGGATATGCCGTGGGGATTTGAGAGCGCCCTGGGACTCTTTGAATTTCCTCTGGTTTCTATTTCCTTGCTTTATCTTACACTAGTCTGATGACACAATGTTATCAGCTCTTAATTAGTTCTCTGTTGGGTAAACATCAATATCAAACAGGATCTGAGGCGGGTCTTGCTGAATCCACGTGGCAGAGAATCCATGCCTGCCCTGGGGTGGCTGTAGTGTGGGCAAAGCCTGTGGTGAGGTGCAGGGCTTCATCCTGGAAGCAGTGAAGCTTCAACAGATCAGTGCTCACCAGCCCATCTCAAATTTGTCACTGGAATGAAAGCCTTTCATGTTAACCTGATCTCAGCTGGTGCTCAAAACCTTCATAATTTGCTAAAAGTTGCCTTTGGATTTACAGACTCCTGGTTTTAAAAGTCGACTTGACTTGGTAGGCTAGTGTTAGAGTGATGGGCAGTAAGAGGCAGTGATGACAACTGCTTGCCTGGAGATTCCTCTGTTTCCTGCAGTAGCCAGGAAGCACAGACTTCAGCACCCAGCACTTACCACCTGAGCTTTGTGAAGCAGTAAAGGATGACAAATCTTCAGCACCTAGAAGTGGTTGCTGCCACAGGCTCATCTTAGCTGAGCAGATGGCTGTAAAAGAGGAGGCTGTACTGGTTTCTAGACCCTTGAGCCACAGCAAGGTTTCCCCAAATACAGGAGGACTGTCAGCAAAACTTTTGGCTTCTAAAAAAAAGTTATTACTAGCTTTTAATTAACTGGAAAAAAAGGTACAACAGTTACTCACAAACCCATAGTATAGTGATCTCCCACTTCTAGCACCTTCTAGTTATTTTAAACTTTGTGAAAGATAGAGGGTATTTTTATTAAAGTAAGCAAAGTTAACTCAGTGGTGGAATAGAAAAACACTCCTGTTGTTACTAAATCCCTAAATTTAATAAGGACACACAAGTGTGTTATCTTTATGGGTATGCTGGCCTCAGCTTGACCCCAGCTAGCCATCTGGATCCCTATTTCTTAATAACAAATAGTCTGCTGAATTTGGCTTTTATGACTTATAGCTTAAGCTGTTAAATACAGGACATTTGGTTTCACAGGAACTACATAATTTTCAAATAAACAAGTGGTTGGAATATATACATTGCAGTAGAGAGTCCTCACAGCAAACTCTTCTCCCAAGTAAAAGCAGGTCAGTTTTTTCCTGTCTCATAGCTGGGGCAAGTAACAAAGGACTTGTTTCCCAGAGTTAGGTTTGGAGTTGATGTTGAAGCTTGGAAATAGAGCTAAATGGAGTTTTTCTAACCAGTTGTTCTGTTTTGTTCTTAACAAGAAAAAAAAAACTGTTCATAAATTGAAATCTGCTCTTGGGAAAGGATTAGTGTCCCTTCCTGAAAAATGCCTTCCCCTTTTTCGGATTTTTAAAATGCCTTTTTTAGACGTCTTAAAAATGGGAGAAAAAAAATACATCGTTCAGTTTGAAAGAGCTCAAATTTCTGAAGGAAAGCTCAACTGAATGAAAAAGCAAGTAAAACAGTTTAAAAGTTTCAGTCGACCTAGTCTGAAGTATGTAGTGATGTGGGAGTTTATATATATGTTGAGCTTCTAGTGAGAAAACAGTTCAGAAACCCCGTGAGACCTGGTAAGGCAATCTCTGCCAGCTCTGGGCATCGGTGATCAGCACCTTGCCAAGCAGTGCTGACCTGCCCAGGGAATTCCCAGCTGGCTCAGTGTAGCCCTGTAAGGAAACACAGACTCCAAGGGAGTGCAGCTGCTTTGCCTGGCACTTTGGTCCAGCTGAAAATCTTCATATTTCCGCAAGGTCTGTGAGCTCAAGGGAGTGGGGTACTGAATGAGCCTGAGCTTCAGGAGCTGAGAAGGTCTCCACAGTATGAGGTGATCACTCTTATAGCTGCCCATTTACCACCAGCATGTGGAGAAGGGCAGTCCATAGTTTCTTTAGAAGTAAAAATTCAGCAAATTAAAAATTTATTTTTTTTTTGAAAGGGAGGAGGAAAAAAGGTGTTGGTCAAGTGGGTATCAGCAAGACTCGTGACATTAGCTTTATTTATGGACACCTGCTTTCATTCCAGCCCTGCTGCCTGCATCCTGAGTAGAAAGAGCCCTGACAAATCAAGTCTGGTTTTTCACAAGAGCAGATAAGCAGAGTGGTTTAATGACAGGATGCATTTGCAAGTGACTCTGAACCCCAAACCCAGCTGGGAAGTGCAATGGCTGCTCCCAACTGTGAGGCTGACCCTTTGTGCCCATTTATTGCAGCGATGGAGATGTGGGTGATTACACAGAATCACAGAATCACAGAAATTAGGGGCTGGAAGGGCCCTAGAAGATCATCTAGTCCAACCCCCCTGCCGGAGCAGGATCACCTAGACCAAGTCTCTCAGGAACAGATCCAGGCGGGTCTTAAGTGTCTCCAGAGATGGAGACTCCACAACCCCCCTGGGCAGCCTGTTCCAGAGCTCTGTCACAGACAGGACACAGTGTGGGACAGCATCCCCCAGAGCCTTTGGAGGGTAAATGAGCTGAACAGTGGGTGTTCCTTGGCCCCAGGGGAATGGAGGAGTCAAAGTTTTCTGCTGTAAGTTGGGCTCCAGACATTATGAATTGTATAAATGGAGAGTGGCAGACTTCCTGAGTATAATAGTCCAAATTCTGTGGCTGGAAATTGTTTACATGTTCATTTTGGAGAGAAGATTTCAGTCTGGCCTTGACAGACTCTCAGGAAGCATCCACAATCTGTTTTGGAGTCTATACCCCAGCTTGAAATTACGTTTTGTGAAAGCTCTCTGCCCAATCCCAATATCATATTTATAGATTTGTTACCTGCATACGGTGAGACTGCTGTGCTTGAATTCTTACCAGCTGAACACACCTACACTCTGCTGCAAATAGGAAGGGCTTTCATGTAACTGGAAGAGCAGCAGAAGAGGTTTTACCAATATTTTCTTTATTTATTAGTTACAAAAATAAAACTTTTTTTTTTTTTCTTTTTCTTTCTTAAGGTGGGAATCCAGGGACTGAGCCCCTTAGGGTCTGGTGAGCTGACATAATTCAGCCTCTTTGAACAATTTTCCTACTGTCGCATCTCGGTACTACATGACTGTGGCATTTTGTGGGACCCATGTCCCATAAGCATCACTAATCTTTTAATGAAGCTGGCATTTCTTACCAAATGCCTCATGTTAAGCAAATGTCACTTGAGTTTGCTGCTCTTAAGAGTTAAGCAAGGAGGAGGGAAAAGATGGGTGGGTAGTGGAATGAGGGGAAGATGGGAGAAGGGGGCAAGGCTGGCTGTGGATGTCCTGGTGCTGAACACTCTGTGTTCCAGGGCTGAATATGTGGCTCCTGAGTCCTGTTTCACAGTGGAAATATCTCTTCCTGTCTGCTTCAGGTATCATATTCTCTCTGCAATGGAGCATTATTCATTTAATGAAGTCATCAGCAGGTTACTAGTTTTTCCACAAAGCAGGAACCAGATGCATGCTAAGAGGAGTTTTATGGCAGCTGTGGTTGTTTCAACAGTCCCCAGCCTGGGAGAGACAGTCCACTTTTAGGAGCATTTCAAGCAGAAAATAAAGTAATGCTAGATGTCAGTCAGGTAGTTGGCTTGGGACAACTGTGTCTTAACCATGACAGCTGCCTTGGTTAGACTCTGTCTGTCCAGAGCAGGGAGATGGTGATTCTGTGCACAAGGGTTGCTGTCATCCCCTGTCCGGTCCTAAGGCACCTCTCACTGGGTTCTTGCCGAAGGCCCTACTGACGTCTCAGTCATGGTCCCTGGTTCCTTCGGTAAGCTCTGCCCTGGCACAGAAGGGAGGGAGGCTGGCACTTGCCAGGGAGACTGGCACTCACCAGGGTTGCAGCCCAGTCTGTGGCTGTATTTTTGCAAAAGCATCTGGCACCTCAGAGGGTTCCCCAGAACCTTTGAAATTGAACGAGGGAGTTATTTGCTGGACCATCCCCCTAGTGTGATGTGGCCTAATTAGGTTGATACCAGTTTGCAAATGCTGTCCCTGGGGTGCCTGGCTGGGATGAGCAGGAGCTGGTGGTGGTCACTTGGGATTCCCAGAGGTGCAGACCTTCAGGCAGAAGGGGAAAATGATGGCAGAGGTTGTCCAGAAAATCCCCAGCAAAGCATGAAAGAAACTTCCAGTTGTTAACTGCTGAAAGACTTTGCTTTAATTAATTCCCCTTCACCCTGTGACAGGTGACTGTGGATTCCAGATTACTAGAGGAGATAAGCAGTTTAGAGGTGATTTAAAAGGTAAAAGGTTTAAAAGCCTCTGGGAGCTTTGCTCTGCAGTTGTATTGGGCATGGGACATGTGTGTATTACTGGAATGTGTGTGAAATGGGGCCATCAATACATTGTTCAAAAATAGTGCTGGTAAAACTTCCATGATGCACCAGGGGATGTGGTCAGTACTGCCACACCACTGCTTGGCTAGGATGCTCTAAATTGGGGAGAAGGAAGAAGCAGAAGTCCAAAGTATGGTACTAAAATTTCTGCAAAGGAAAGGCTGGGAATGCCTGCTGACCTGTACTGCATCTCCTGTCACATTTGCTCCCAGAGGGATGTCTTCAGGCAATGTTTTTATACCTTTTGTATTTATCTTGGGCATCTCTGGTGGCACATGTGCCATGATGTTGGAGCTGTGCCTTGGAGGATGTGTTCTAGCCAGCGTCTTCTAGTGTCCCTTTTCATATTTAATCTGGTGCTTTAGGACTTACTATCTCAAATATATCTACCTCAGTGTAAAAGCTCAGCTTAGATTCAGTTACCATGGGTACCACACAATTTGCAGAGGAGCCTGCTCTCCACTCCTCAAAGTTAACTTTGGAGCATTTAAAATTAGAGATAGCATAGAGCCTGCTGACTACAGAAACCCATGAAATAACCGTAGGTTAATGTGGCTTCCCCATACAGCCCCAGAGCAGCTCTGAATCCTGAACTGCTGTTCATCTCCTGGCACCATGTAGTTTGTATTAAAAGGCATGCTGAGAAAAGGCTGCACTTAGTTACTATAGGATTATGAAGTTACACACAGTGTTATATCATGGGCAGTACTGGGAATATGTGTTTAACCTTATTATTAGAGTCAGGAGCTGAAAGCCTTTGGTCTCTTGGTTTTCTCCCTGTCTTGGATAGTAATCCACACTAACCCCCAGGAATTCTCTGTGTGCAAACTATAAAATGGGATTTTATAACTTTTTTTTTTTTGGTCATAATCATCTCCTGAAGTTTAGTTGATGTCCTTAAATTGTATATCATACCAAGAATAAAAGTAAACCCAAGCAAAAAAAAAAAAAAAAAAAAAGACAGACATGTTTTTATTGTGCCTGACTACATTTCCATCGCACCTCTGAAATACCAAGTTGACTCTTGGATATATGAAATTTTATGTCTGCCTAGTGTATCCAGGAACATCTGCAGGATGAACAGAAGTGCTAGAAAAGGATCCACAAGCAGGAGGATGGACCCAAGCCAATGCAGCAGCTCTTGGTTTCTAATCCCCTCTTTTATATCCTCCTTCATTTTTCAGCTGCAGAAAGCCTCTTTCCTGTCCCTTAATTCCACACCCACACCCCCCCCCGCCAGTACCTGTGTTACACTCCTGTGCTGTCCTTTGGAAGGTGGTTGTTGAAGCTGCCCTGACGGTTCACCCCCACCCTACATATAGGCTATACGTGTATTACAGTCCTGGATCTTGCAGGGAAAGGAAACCCACCTTTGACTTTGGACAATAGAGCCTGGAAACCAGAGCAGCATATTGCTGAGCTTGGAGTAACATAACTGCTGCTTTCCCTCTGGGCTGAACCTTCTGCTGCAGTAGGACAGGACTCGACACCAGCCGCTGAGAAAATTACTTCAATAGCAGCATAGGCAGCAGGGACCTGTGGCCAGTCCATGGTGTGTGCTCACACCAGCATCTTCCACATGTGCAGGGCCCTGCCTGCTCTGGACAATGCATCTTCAGCTTCCCTAAATCCATGCTTAGCAATGCTGCATGTGGCTCTGTCCAGCCGTCAGTCTTATGTGACACTTCGTCCTCACACTTAGTCCTGATACTTTGTCCCAGTTCCTCAGGCCCTCTTTTTCCCTCCCCTTCCTTCTTGTCCTCCCTCCCCTTCTCCTCCTTCCAAATTACTGTGATGTCTAAGGGACAGGCTCCTGTACTGTTGGTTTGCAACAGCTTGGCTGTCAAGGCTTTTGTAAGGAGATGAAAGGCAATGACTGATTTTCTCCATTGATGGTATCTGTCACTCAGGGCTGAGACAGAAAACCCTCTGCGATCTTGGCACATCCTGGCTTTATTCACTGCAAGAACTCTGTTTGGGAGCAGTCTCATTTCAACACACTTTGCTTTGCATCTATGGGTTTACTGAAGGCTGTGGCTTGTTTTAGAAAGTTCTGTTAGTCCTAAAACAGATTAAATGCAGTCTTTAAGAAGATGTGTGTAGTACAGTGCCCTTATTCTGAAGTATGTTACGATCTTTTTACTGTTCCTTTAAAAAGGAAAACAAAAACCCAAATAAAAAACCAAAAAACAAAAACAAAGGAAGAAATCACAATCATTTCTTACAAACTTATTTCAGTATTTGTCAAGGTCTTCACCCCAGAGGGTAGGGGGGATGTTGTGTCCCAAATGGAAAGTTATGCAGCTTCTCATTGTAGCTCTGTGTGTGTGGTGCTAGACCACAGCGTGGAAACATGTTTTCTGATGTGCACTACTGAGGTGAGGACAGTGTATCCCTAATAGGTAGAATATTTCTCAGTTCCAGATCTTAAACACTTTCTCTTGGCTACCAACTTGCAGGGCTGCTGGTTTTTGTTTCAGTAAATGACTGTAGCAGACAGTCTTTGTACAGAATAGTCTCTGGTGAGCTTTTCCACTCCAGCATGTGAAAAAGCAGTTTGTGTCCATGCAATGGTTTAATGAGTGTCTGAAATAGCTGAGGCTTCTTAAAGCAAATAGCAGAAACTGGTATATTGCTATGCCAGTGTCTCTCAGTTAACAGTGAGAGTCTTCTGGAGGCCAGCGTCTTCCACGGAGGAAGCCAGCCAGAGCTGCAGGTCCAGGAGCTGTCTGGAGGAAGTCTAAGTCACCTGAGCTCTTTCTGCTTCGTTGATGAACTGAGAAAAAAAGCTAGCAATTCATTTTACAAGTCTCTTAAGCTACTGTAAGAATTTATAGGAACTTGTTATACAATAAATTATAGATACAAAATAGCAGGTAGCACATCTTTCAAGCATTATGAATTTAAAATTCATCTTCGCAAGACCAGGAAAACAGCCTCCAGGCCTATCTTCACTGAGCAACTACAAAGGGAGAAAGTTAAGAGAAATTGAGTGTTAATGACAGGTCTACGCCATTAAATGTGACAAAGTGCCTTTAATGCCTCAGCAGTAATTGTCATCAGAACAATTTATTTCCCTGCTACTTATAAAATCAGATACACTATTTGTAAAAACCAGACACTATACATTTTCATCAAATATAGCAATTGCCTCTGTATCTAAGATTACTGAAACAAATCTCTGTGGGGTCCTAGCTGGGCTTCTGTATGCAAGCTGTGAAAATATTGATGTACCATTTATGCTTTGCTTTCCTTGTCCTTCTCTGTTTCCTTTCTTTACTCCTTACTTACTGGCAGCCACTAATGTAGCCAAGTTACTTTTGTGCCAAGAGGATGAGGAAACTGTTTCCTCTCAAGCCAACTATGCTGACACTGCTAACCTTGATTTCCATAAATGATTGAACAGTGTCTCCTACCTGCAGTGCCTTTCAGGCTCCAGTTACCCAAGATTCTTGGATGCTGAGAGAGATTTTAATCTTCCCCATCTCCTCTTCACAGTCAAAACCAAGCATGACACTGTCTCTGCTGTCTTCACAACGGTGAGCTTCTCAGACTAGTGGTAGCAGTCCTAAGGTATCTTTCCCAATAACAGAATAATAATTCTCAACTTGTAAGGCTCATAGAATTTCTATTAAAATACCCAAAATTTGTTGTGGGTATTACAGTGAAAAGGAGATTTCCATAGTCACCAGACAGGCAGTAGGAATCAAAAAGATGGGAGCAATCCAGTTAGTTTGACAATGAAGTAACTTAATAGCTTTTAGAATAAATATATTTGTGATAGCAAGATCAGCATTGCTTGTTTAAAGGCCTTCCAATGGTGAAAATTTCAGTATGGGTTCTTCTCAGGTGGCACTGGACTCTTGATTCACAAGGCAAGGCAACATCCTACTGCAATCCCTTCTGAATTTCTGGGCCATATCTGAAGCCAGTTTCAGTGGCTATCTTCTGCTGATGGTGAGTGGTTTGCACCAGCCTAACCCTCTGGATTGTCTCTTTCAGCTGCAGTGCTTTAAAGACATTTGCTACCCACATCAACACCAACTGAGATTCAGATATATTCGACCTTCATTCCCTAGCTCTCTGGACACCGACTACAAATGTGTAGTGTATTCTGCCCTCCAGATACCAGATTCTTTTTCTTTGCATCCCTGTGTAAAATGTTTGTTATCTTATTTTATCCCCTCTGCTGCTGAGGGGAAAGCACTGGGTGGGGGGGAGGGTGCAGGTGTATGGACAGTAGGAAGGAAAAGAGTGTACTCTAAAAAGCTGTTTGGAAAGCTTTGGTGCTAATGTATCAAATCCATTTGCAACCCTGGTCTTTGCAGACTAACATGTATAATGCATTGTTGGGCAAAACACTGAATACTTAAAAGTAATTTGTGGCAATTGAGGTTTTTATCATTGCTTGCACTTCTTTAGGGGAACACATCACAGAAAACAAGCTCCAAGACTGAAGAGTTTATAGTCTTAAATGTGCAATTCTGTAGGACCTGGGTGAAGCTCATAGATCTTTGTGAAGCAGAGTAAGGGCCTTAGGTGGATGGGCTGACCCCTTGGGATAACAGCTCCTCTCTGAGGGGAAACAGCTCCTGTAAAATAGAGATTGTTACTTTTTTTTTTTTAACTGAATAAAATGTCAAGCCAGTTGTTTTGAAAATTTAGTAAGAGGAGAAGCAGGAGTAGGTGCACATTTGTGAAGAACAGTTACAAATACCTTGTGCATAAAAGAGACCCTTAGTCCTCTGGTGTGTATCTGTATGTGCACATTGGGGACTTTCTACCAGTTTTTATACATAGATGTCAAAATGTTTAACAGAAAAAAAGGAAATGCAGTTCCTACCATTTACAACAGGGGAATGAAGATGCAGTTTGGGTTATGCTCTATCCAGAGGTGAATGGCAGAACCAGCATGAACAGGTATCCTTATCCATTTTATGCTAGGTCACAGTGCATCCAGACTAGAGCTGGTTATACCTGCATTAGTCTGCATCAACAGAAAACTGGCACAGTGTACTTAAGTGAAAGTAAATGTATATGTGCTAAATGTACCTACCAAGCTGCATTTAGACTTCAGTGAGGTATCTTCAGTGTTATAAGCTTGCATGATCTGGTAGAGGTTTCTGTATCCAAGATTGAAGGGTCTCTTAATGGCAGCTTCCCACTAGGATTAAAAATGCCTCTCATCTGTTCTGTCTCCTGTTCCTCAGGAAAGGTGATGCTTAGAGCAGCCAGCAATGCGCTCTTTTGTCCAAGAGGGCCAATGCCATTCTGGGATGTGGTTAGTAGGTTGAGAGAGGTTCTCCTGCCCCTCTACTCTGCCCTGGTGAGGCTGCATCTGGAGTATTGTGTCCAGTTCTGGGCCCCCCAGTTCAAGAGGGACAGAGAACTGCTTGAGAGTGTCCAGCGCAGAGCCACAAAGATGATTAAAGGAGTGGAGCATCTCTCTTATGAGGAGAGGCTGAGAGAGCTGGGGCTCTTTAGCTTGGAGAAAAGGAGACTGGAGAGTGACCTCATCAATGTTTATAAATATATAAAGAGTGAGTGCCAGGAGGATGGAGCCAGGCTCTTATTGGTGATGCCCGGTGACAGGACAAGGGGCAATGGGTGGAAGCTGAGGCATAGAAAGTTTCATGTAAACATGAGGAGGATTTTTTCACAGTGAGGGTGACAAACACTGGAACAGGCTGCCCGGGGGTTGTGGAGTCTCCCTCTCTGGAGATGTTCAAAAACCTTCCTGGACACGTTCCTGTGTGATCTGGTCTAGGTGATCCTGCTCTGGCAGGGGGGTTGGACTAGATGATCTTTTGAGGTCGCTTCCAGCCCCTGACATTCTGTGATTATGTGATCTTCTGCCATCCTTGCTGGGCCATCAACAAGCTAGTCTCTTCATCAGAGGACAAAGCTCTTCTAAAGACTATGCTGATTTAAATGAGTTCCCTATTGGGACAGATTCTTCAGGGACCTCTGTGTGAAGAAAGAGGGTTAGGGGGAAAAAGAAACAAAAAGAACCCTTTCCTGCCATATTGTGTGCTGTGATTATTCGAAGATGCTCATAAGAAGTGGAAAACCACATTCATATACATGGTGCCAGGTTCTGACCATGTTAACATCTTATTTTCTAGATAACTGCACCAAATGTGAAGCTGTTGGCTTCTCTGTGTGGGTGCAGGTCTCTCCTGTTTTCTAGGGGAATAATACTTGAAACATCTCATTTTCTTCCTGGTCAGCGAGAGGTGAAAATGCTGATTACAGCCTGTCTTCAGCAAATTCCTGAGGCAGTGAAACTGCTTCCTACTTTGGGCATCTGTATTTTGATTGTCTGATATTTTTGGTATTCTGCTGCTGGCTAAAATCACATTTATTGCCGTAGACCTTTAGCAGAGAGGTGATTGAGGTTTCAGTGCAGACTATTTTAGTGCATGTTCTATGACGTAAAAGTAGAAAGCAATTTTGGGGGGGATAAAAATGACATCTGATCACCTGGTTCATGTCTTGCTGGTGTGTCCATCCTTTTGTCAATGTCCCTGTTGAACACCTCTGTCCTTTGCATTTGCCTCTTCCAAGAGAGGTGCATCCACATCCTCTGGTCCTGACTATTATTTTTCATGGTGACACATCAGAGGGCTGTTGGGACGCCAAGTGCTGAACACTTAGCTGTTGAGAACATTGATTTTTCTACTGAGCCAGAGCAAATTTAATTAGCTTATTTTAACATTCCTCTTCATCCTGCGGGTGGGTAGAATTGATGCTGGCTGGAGCCTCATTTCCCCATAGCTCATTTAGTGTAACTAATTATTGCATGTAAGTGAATTGTACACTCTGCTGCCAGCTCTGCAGTAAGGTGGAGTAGTCACTTTACATTTATTTGCCATAAGAACCCTCTAAAACCCTACCCTTCAAGACAGCAAGATCTTTCAGTTCTTGCTAGATGTTAACTGGGCAAACCAGTGGAAAGCTGTACTAACTACAGCCCCATGCCAGTGACATGGGACAGGCAAGGAAACTAACTCAGTGTCAAAGAATGAGTATGAAAAGCCTGAACTGCTCTCCAGTTTATGGTTAATCCCCTTTGTGTGTACGCATTACAATTCTCACTAATTGCGTACTTACATCCTATCTTCTATCATTACCTTAATATTATCCTGCTTTGGAACTGGGTTTTAATGATGGATTTTTCACTAATCTAGTGCCTGGAAATGTTTGGCCCATTCTTGCAGAAGCTTTAAAAAGAACAACTCCCAAACAGAAGTATTGAGTCAGATATCATATATGAGAAATAAATTCCTGAACAATTAAAATCAGAAAAGTTATAAGTATCTGAAAGGTGAGAAACTTTACAGCCTTCAATATAGGTTTAGTAACAGCTGTCACCATAATATTTAGGGGATACTCAAAGACACATGTGGCAAGGAGGCCCCCATCTCCCTGATAGCAGCCACTTCAGTGTCTGCTGCTATAATGTTTTCCCCTTGATCAAAGCCTTAGAATGAGAAGAGTGTTTGTGTAGCAGGACACTGGACCCTCTCCAGTAAATCTCTGTCTTTCCTGAATTGGGGTGCCCAAAACTGGACACAGTATTCCAGGTGTGGTCTCACCAGTGCAGAGTAGAGGGGAGGAGACCCTCTCTTGACCTGCTGGCCAAGATATGTTATGTCTTTAAGAAAAGTTATGTCTTTAAGAAAAAACTTGAGACTCTATATATGGGGTCTTGCCATACAAGTTAGGCAAAAAAATTGTTTTGAGAAGAAAATGAAGTAGTTCCCTGCATTTCAGTCTTCTGCTGCTCTGAAATGTCATACTGGGAAATCTGGAGGGGGGGGTGTGTGTGCGCTTTCTCATCTTCCATTACTTTCTGGACGTCTTTGCAAGCACCTTCCTTCTTCCTGCTTGCCATCCTCCCAGAGAGCAGAGATTGTTCATATAGCAGCCCTGCCAGGTCCTCCCAGAGGAGGGAGTGTACTGCACTCCATTTGGCTTCCCTGATTGGTGGCTTTTTGGAGCTATTGTCATCTTTTTCTTTGGGCAGGCATAGGGATTAAGCTTTTCCTTGGCAAGCTGGACATAACAGGGCAGGGGATCTGAATTATGTCTCTTAAGTGAGCTTTGGGAAATAAAGCTGAGAGGAAAAAGGTCTGGACACAATTGTACACATGTGCAGTGTCTCAGAGTTCTTGAAGTGTTGAGTTTATGCTAAATGCACTAAATAGAGTGTGTATTTCTCTATTTTTTTATAGGAACAGAAAGTTTCCCTTATTTAACAACCAGACGCCACATCCCATCATCTGCTTAAACAGGTATGACCTTTTCATTTGGTAGCATGGTTTCACAAGGGGGCTGCTTTAACAGACCAAGGAGGCTTAACAAAACAGCAAGAAGAAAATTCCTCTAGCTTCTGGAAGACATAATTTTTCTGGGGTTCATTCATTCCCACTTTTGGAATCTTCCCTTGTTTTATTTTAAAAGCCTCCTGTGACTGATGGGAGCCTCTGTACCCATTGTCAAAGTAGTGGTCTTCTTGCTTCTGGTTTAGCAAGAACCTGCTTGCAGTTCTAGGTACAAAGGGCTGGTGTGTCTACAAAGGCAGAGCATCCAAGAGAGGTGACAGTGTTGCTCCATGCTGCTCTGGTTTGTCATGGCCTGCCACTGCAGTGAGATGTACTACAGAAAAGATGAGAATGGTTTGGTAGAGTAATGGCAAGCACAATACTACTTCATCTCCAGAATAAAAAATGATTGGGTTAGATCAAGGAAATTGACTTATTCTTCTCTTTGGGAAAGAGAAAACCTTCAGGAGACTCCGGTCTCAGAAGACTAAAAACAAGTGCTAGGGGGAACCTGTGTTGCCTTTGTCATGTAGATGAGCAGATACTTGCTTTGCCAGCATTTCTTTATGCCAATCAATTAATTTCCATTTGATATCCAAATGAAGATAGTGCCTGCTTTCACAAATGTGTTTGAAATGCTAAAAACAGAATAATGAACTTCAGTAAATGTGAATGGAGCTTGATTGAAAGACTATATACAAAGCATAAGGAAAAAAGGCAGGACGGCAGTGTGAGTAGCATGGCAAAGTGCCCAAGTTTCTGCTGCTGTAACTTTGCTTTGGCAGGGCAGTGTGAAATACTGCCATTCCTGTGGGGTGAAGTCTCATGTTTGCTCTGGCCTTATACCACCAGCAGAACAAGAGGGTTTCAGTGAGCTCAGGAGATGCTTGTAGTCAGTGAGAAGTAAGGCATAATTGGATGTAGTCCCCTTCTCAGAATCTCCTCTCAGCTCAGCAGGCTAGAGTAGACTCAGACTCTGCAGCCTTGGAAGAGTCTCATGAACACACACATGCAGTGGAGTTTTATTCAGATAGTTACTTCCTCTGTGTGTTGTCATTAATAAAAAGATGCTGGATTATGCCAGTTAGGATGATTGTTTCACAGCCAGAAAAATCAGTCTCCCCTATTCTCCTTGAGTAGTCTGTGCCATGCTTCTGAGGCTTGCCAAGATAATGATGAAAAAAATTGTAAGATCAAGCACAGCTTTAAAGGGAGGCAAGCTGATACTATGTAATGAGAAAAAAAAAATCTGTAATCTGGGATCTATTTGTGCACGCACATATGCACTTGTATGTTTATGTGTATGTGCTGGGTACAAGGCTGGTTTGGACTTACTGAGTTTTTATAAGACTGTAAATTGGCCCATTTCCTGACTAGCCCCTCATTTACTTCTGTATGCAGCCTCTCCTGGTTCTGGTTGAAGGAAATGGAAATAGAAATAGAGTATCAAATTTGGCTCTTTAGGTTTTTAGTCTTATAAAGCACACACAAGTACCAGGAGTTCACTTCCATGAACTTTTCCAAAGCCATGGCAGCACAGACACCTGTCATGGGCTGTTGTAGTCAGATAAAAAACATGTGTGCCAGCCTCTCCTGTCCCTGAGAGACATGCCACTGGCTTCCCTCAGGTTTAGGCTGTCTTTTGTTGTTGGACTAAATTTCAGTACTACTCCTCCTCTTGGAAAGCATGGCACAAGCAGTCCAGCACTTTGGGAAGGAGCATTTGCCTTTTGGATGGTGAAGTGGGGAGGGCAAAAGCTGCACCCTCAGTCCTGGTATTTGCTTATGTCGAGCTCCCTGGGACAGGCAGCACATGGAGCACCCCAGCATGCCTGGCGGTTGGCTCCTGGCCAGCGTCTGCCAGGGTGGAGGCAGCTAAGGCGGCTTACAGTGATCCTGCACGCTTCAGGAATTTTCCCATGGCCCCAAAATACCCTTGTAGTTGCATGCAAGTACTAAATGCAGGATTAAATTAGCCTCTAAGACTTAAAGTAATGGCCAGTTTTATCGCATTCACCATTTCTCCATTGATAAAATTCCACTGGTGGTAAAGTAAATTCTCAGGTGTCTACTGTGCAAAGCTTAAATTATCTCTGCAGGTCCCATCTTCAACTGACAGACCTAAATTATTACTCTTAATAAGTATACTCGTGGAGTGCCCTGAAGCCTCTTGGTGCTGCTGGGTTGTCACAGACAATTTCTGAAGTTGAGAAGTCTGAAGTGAAAAACGGGTGAAACAATCATGTGTCAGAAGTGACATTTTCTACACAGGGTCACCACATCAGTGGTTAAGAGAGAAAAATGAGGTATAATACCTTTGTGAACTTTGATGTCTGTCCTATGTCCCTTTGTCTCTAGTGATTAAAAGTAACAGTGAAAACAGGCAGTGGAAATAGTGTGCTGCAGGTGGGTAACAAGGGAAAGTTGTGATGAAGGAGGAAAAGGAGACTGTTGTGTTGCCTTCTGTGTAGGAATGTTCCCCAAGGCTGGGCTGTTGGATAAGGAGGAGCAGTAACAGTATCAGCAAGGTGGCACAGAGGGCCTCAGGAATGGATAATAGAGCTCATATCCCTCTGAGCTGGGGTGTCAGTACAGCCCCTTGGCAGCATTTGAAGCTGAGGATTCAGCTTCTAAACTCTTAACGGCTCTCTGATAGTGCATTGCTTCTGGGGCTGCCACGGTGACTCTTCACAATGGGCACTAGGCCCTGAGCGCTGTGAACAGACTCAGTGTCTCCTGACACAACATTTTCACTGTGCTGTATCAGTGTGTGAGCTGGTTCTGTGAGGACACTCCCCAACTGGAAGGGAGCAAGACAATTTCCTCATCTGGACACTACCTAAGCTTGTTGTGGGGCTGTTTCTGAGCAAGAGAGGGAACTCTTCTAACACCCTCCAAAGTCTCTATCATATTGAGATTCCTAAGAATTTTGAGTAGATTTTTAACATAAGCAGTATTTGCACTTTTTTCTGCTGTGAATCTACTGTTGCTCAGGAAAGGCACATATATTGGGATGGTAACTGGCAGCAGCCATCCCAAGCAGAGGCTTGAGGACAGCATGGGGCCCAAGTGAACCTTTGCTTCACTCAGAGACAGTATTTTTTGTATAAATATTTTGTTCTGTTATGCTGGAACCTCTTCAGATAAAAGTGCATCTTACATGAATTCCGTAGAAAGCTAAGTGCACTTCAAATGACTGCACTTTAAATACACTGTAGCTTGTGTTTCAGGCTTAGAAATTTCCCTCTGCTGGTTAGAAGTTAACATTGTACAAAAATATGCCAGCAAGCGATGATTATAAATTTTTTTTAGGAAAAAGGATGTGTATAGCATTCTTTTGATATCTTTTTGATAGCCCCTAGAAAAATTTCTTGTAGTACCCACAGATGAAAAGTCTTGATTTCTGTAGAATCAAAATCTGTAGAGATGTTCTGCTTTTTCATTTTTCTTACTTTGTGGGGTTTTTTTTCCCATGATCTTTGTAGGACTAGGGAAGGATTGTAAGTGGGCAGAATGCAAAATATAGCTTAGTGGCATTATTGGCATTGTCTTTTTTTTCCCATGCAGCCAGCTTGAGTATCTCCTGTGTGGCACTGGGAGGGTTGCAAGGAGACATCCCCTCCTGGGTGGTCCTGACACAGGGCTGAAGAGGCGCTTTCCATGCCTGCTGTCACAGCCACTGTGCCATCCAATCCTCCTGCTGTTCTGCAATTTCACATGCAAGAAACCTCTTAACTTCCATCTAAAACTTAGCAGTGGCCACAGAGTTCTTTTCCAAAACTAGCCATTGATTTTTCCTCCTTTGTGTTTATCCCTTATCACCAGCCTACCCCTTTCCACTTTTGAAAGGAAGGCTGTGATGGATATTATACAAATGACCCTGTCTCTTTCCTCCTTCTCATTATTTTAAGAGCCATAATCTGTGCCCTCTTTTATTTGAAACATCTGTTTTGAACATAAGCTGTAAAGACAGAATGCTTTGTTGCTTGTATACATCAGCTATCAAAGGTAGCATTTGCTACATTTTTGAAGGATTCAGACATGATTGTTAAGCAATGGAAAGGAAGGAGTGTCCCCTGTCACTAGTAAATCATGATGATGGTGGGGTGGTTAGTAATAATCCTACCTAGCAGGCTGAGTCAGTAGTAGATGCTTAAAACTTGTTTACAGCCAAGAAAGAAGTTTGTTCAGGCAGGATTTGACAGGTAGAAGATATATCACTTAATGCCACTTTTCAAAAAGCACCTTTCCAACTTCTGCAAGGTGTGCCAGAGAGACCAGGAGGGGAGAGCAAGAGGGAAATGGCATCCTTGCTTTCCCATGTAGGAATAAATTAAGGAACTTAATTTTGAGGAAGAGATTGGTAAGTAAGGGAAAACAGACAGTGCTGTGTTACAGCTTGTGCTTGATGTTTAGTCAGGATCAGCAGCCAACCCTAGTACTGAGATTTTCTATTCCTCTGGAGTACTTAAGTGACTTCATAGATGGGCAAAATTAAACAAAGATGAATCAATGAACTGATTATTGGGTTTGTGAAGACCTACTGCAGTTGAGAAGTATATTTTCCTTTGCACCTTTAAAGTCAACATAATACCTCTGTAGTTCCAGAACCAGTCCAGTCTGCTAATGTTGAATTCTTAAAACTGAGTTTTGTCTCCTGAATCATGTGGAGGGAAAAAAAAATACCACAGCGTAGAAGCTCAACTTTCCTGAAGGTAGTTGAACTTTTGCCATGGACATCTTTTTGAAAATATATAATCTTGCTAAGAATTATAGCTTTATTGCCATATTAAAAAGTTATTGCCCCCATTTCTAAAAATTATAGTTTCAGTTTTGAAAGGTCAACTGGCCTTGCAGTGTGTATGCCAGCCTTTTTTCTTTTCTTTTTCTTTTCTTCTTTTTTCTTTTCTTTTTCTTTTCTTCTTTTTCTTTTTCTTTTTCTTTTTCTTTTTCTTTTTCTTTTTCTTTTTCTTTCTTTCTTTTTTGTGGGAACTGGAGGACAACTCTGTGTCCTTCAGATTATGTCATCCATCAGGGTACGACTGGGCTAATGGCCTGCTCATTAAAAAGGTCTTCTGTTATATTTGTCTTCTCCAGTGGTCTGACCTACCAGGTGTCTTCTGTTTATCTTCACAGCAAATCCTGCTGCTGTCTAAAACCACCTGTATCCATAGCATCCTACTGCTGAATTCTCCTGAACTTTCCTGTGAAGCATCTGGTTCTGGTTGATGTCAGAGCTGGGGTACAGGACACAGGGATGGGCTCTCACCTGTCAGCACTGAGGGGGTCTGGAAGTCAATGCTGCCTGTGAACTGCTTATGTTATAAATGATCCCATTCCCACTTTTTAACTGTAAATGGCTCTGTGGTGTGAGTCACAAATGCCTAAGCATTACAGCCCACTGTGCTCAGTACTGGTAAACCTGCCACTCAGGAGTTAAGCCTGAGTCACGTGTATTTAAGCAGTTCTGTTAGTAAACACACTTTTGAAAGAGATAGTGGGAGTAATGGGCTCGTGGTGAGCTGCTCCATGAGAGGAGTTTGAGAGGCACAGGTTCGCTTGTATTGAGGAGCGAAGCTTATGAGAACAACAGATGTTTGAATCATAATGTTCTTTCCAGCATAGTTGATGAAAGAAAACTCTTCATAATCGTGACCGAAAAATACTTTAGTTGTCATCCTTAAGATGAGTCATTTTTTTCCCTCGTTTTTAATTCCTCTGAGACTCTGGTCCCCTCTGAAGCAGGAAGTTATAATTCAGCACAATCTATGGCCATGATACGTTGGTCAGGTGCAATTATTACTTGCAGAGAGATTTATTATGCCAAGCAGTTCACATACAAGTGACGTCTTCACGTGGAAAGGGAGATGCTGATATTACGGACACAGCTGATTCTCTTCATTGTTTTCCAGATCATCCTTGAATTCTAAGTCAGAAGGCCTTGGGACGTTTTTGTAAAAAAATTGTAAGTTTGCCTGTTCTGCCTTTTGCTGTGTCTGTGTGGGATACCTGGGGTAGACTGCAATGTCCTTTGATCAGTAGTCCTTTCTCAACAATTAGTTAATAATGTTACCCATACTTCTGTAAGATTCTTCTATAGCATAGTCATAATAATAACTGCCTGGTAGCCTTCTTTTAGTTATGACTTGTTTTGTGCAAAACAATAGTTTGCCTGCTAGTACAATCACTCTTGCATCTGTTTTGTTGCTAAAAATCATAAAACCACAGAAGATTTGTAATTCCATTTCGTACAACAGGATCAAGTCTAGGGTTAATGACGGCATGCCTGGGAACTAGATACTGCCTGCAACAGCTTCTGCTGTGCTTCTTGTTAATGCTCCATGATTCATTGCTGTAGCTACCATAATATTAGTAGCTAGGTGTCCAAGTCTGGATTAGATCACTGTTGTGTTAGATGCTGTGTGCTCAAACAGCAGAGTTGTTCCAGACCCCAAACAATTTACAGTCAATCTATGAAGAGGCGTGGAGGTAGCAGCAGCCAGACATCATGCTGGTGAGACCATATTTGTCAGTGTAATTAGTAGCTTAGGGACTCCACAGTTCATGCTGGGAAATTGTAGATGGAAAACCATACTCACATGATGCAGTTCACCTGGGACATAGCAGCATGAGACCGCATACATTATGCAGCTAACAAGGGATCTAGTCTTATATAACCTGTGGTTTTTGACTTAAAATCTAGTGTATTATAAGTTTTAAAATAAACTAGTCCAACTTCATCCCTAGTCTGTCTCCACTGGTTTAGCATGTTTTCCATTGGGAATATTTTTCACTCTAACACAGCAAATGCCCAGTTACTAATGTAATTCCATATTTCTACATTTGGCCAGCATAGCAAATAATGGAAACGGACAAAAAGCAGTTCAGATCCAGCCTTCTCTCACAACCTGGAATGTTCCTATGCCTTTCAGACCAAATCTATACTTCAAAAATGCCTGAAGTCAGCTCTTCCTCTTGGTTTGAGTTCAGCTCCCTGCTGGAATAAGGTGTTGCCAGTTAAACTGTTTTGTAGATTAAATAATTTATATTATTTGTCAGTGTGAGATGGTAGCCAGTCTTGGCTGTCTAGTCACAGCTCATTGCTTTTTTCATCACACTACCTACAGTAGTGTCCACTCCAACCCCTGTATGTCACTGGTTCTTCCCAGCATCCCCAGCTCTCTTCCCCCATATTTTTTCTAATTCTTTACCAAAATTTCTCTATTTGCTACTTGGACCTTTGGGATGTCCTGACTTAGAGTTCCACGTAGCATTCTCTCAGCAACTTTTTACTTCCTCTCTGCAGTCACTTCCCACTGTAGGTTAACCAACAGCTCTTTCATTCGCTCTCTGTCTTTACTTAGACAGTTAAGAGGGCTTATGCTGGAGTTGCACATGAGCTGCACATCTGAGCAGACTACAAAAGAGAAGGAATAAGCACTTAGCCCTGCTCCTTCTGTCTCCTTCACAGAGGCATTAATATCTTCTCTTTCACCCTTCTTTGAATTTCATAAGGTGGTAGGTAGGAGCTCAGAATCTTCTGTCAAACATGATAGAAATTGGCCAGGGTGACTCACAATTATGGATGTGGATAGACACAGCACGCAGGCAGAGACAGGAAACCAGAGCACAAACATAATGAAAGAATTAGGGAGCAAGTATTTTTGGATTGCTTGCACATTCACACATCTTCAGCTGAGATAACCAGCAAAATCAAGCAGGGGGTTGACTACTGGTTTAATGTCAGGGAGAAATTTTAAGGATCTGTTATGTAATTGTGGAGGCAGGTTGGTATCAGGGACTTGGTATATACCTTGTGATTTATATTTTCTTAAATGGAATCTGGCACTACAGTGTGTCACATTAATTGCTACCAAAGGCAGCTCTTCGTAAAAGTATTTTTAGAAATGAGCATCCATCAGAAGAAGAAATGCAGAAAGCTTTATATAGATCCCTGGAGGAAAGAG
Organism: Ceyx cyanopectus; assembly: GCA_013401355.1. Taxonomy (NCBI): domain Eukaryota; kingdom Metazoa; phylum Chordata; class Aves; order Coraciiformes; family Alcedinidae; genus Ceyx; species Ceyx cyanopectus. The sequence continues at coordinate 87,649 of VYZU01078473.1, forward strand.
GGGGGAAGTGTTATGGAGATTCTGTGAAAGAATTAAGTAATTTAGAGACAACCCAGTTGGTCAGGCCATCATCCCTATGGAGCTGAAAAAAAGAATGTGCATTTTCATTTGCTTTTATGCTAACATCAACAGCAGGGGCTCCTTAATGTCATCTGTGGGATGCAGCCTTCATCAGAGACTTCACATACATTTTTTTAACTGTGGCTGTTCTTGATAGGCCTGGCTGAGCACAGAGTTTTAAGAGATCAGGGCCTGTTTCAGCAGTGCCAGGGGCCTGAGCTGAGCTTCTAGGCTCCCAGGGGCCAGAGCTGTTAAGACAGCCAAAGCTCAGGGCTGCCTCTGTTCCCAGAGCTGTTAACCAGGCACACAGTGTCCCAAATCCCTGTGCTTCCCCAATATGCTTAAAAACTCAGCCTCTGGTGTCAGTGGCCAGTGTTGCACTTTCAGGTCTTCTTTTTCTGACTGCAAGTTTGTTGTGCTGCCTCCAGGCAGATGCTGTGTCAGATAAATGTTCTTCCTTGAACAAAACTTTCTGAAATCTGGATCTGAAGGTTTTGCTTGGGAGCCAGATCATCCTCACACATATGGGAAGAGACAGCCCTTGCCCTGAAGGTTTTGCAGCAAAAATAGGCAAGTTACAGACAGTGTGAACATTATAATCCATGTTTTACAGCTGGGAGAACTGAGGCACAGGCTTATTTATTCATAAGTTCAAGGTCATGGAGCAGGTGAACATGAGAGCTCTGGACAGAACTCTGATCTTGCATCTCACTGCCTTAACCATAAAACTGTCCTGTATTTCTAAAGATCCTTGTGGTTATAGGAATATCTATATTATCCCCCAGTATGTAGTATAGAGAGAAAAAGCCCTCTATTTGAGTGAGATAATATTGAAGGTACTTAAATTGGTGCATATATTTATTTATCTTTTGGTTACTTTTAACAAATCCTGTGCAGCTGATACCTAACAGAAGAAGGTGATTTGCCAGCAAATGATAAATTAACAGTTTAATCCAGAGAAGAGGTGAGACAATCATAGTCTCAGCAGTCTACAGATAATAAAAGGAAATATCTTTAATTAAAGTACCTTATAATTGCTGATTTTATTATCTCCTGGAAAATCCATGTCTGTGAAAAATAAGGAGGGAAGTTTTGTTTTTCATTGTTTTGAGGTTTGGACAGTCATAATATTCTTCTCTTTTCAACCCTTTGGGAGCATTATCCCAGATTCACTATGATTAGCAAAAAGAGAGAGGAAAGGAAGAAAAAAGAGTGATGCCATTCACACAAGGGGTTGTGTGAGCTGGTTCTGCTGGCCTTAACTGGCACAGCCACAACTTTGTTTGGCCTAGGTGTGAATGCAGGTTATACAGCTCAATGGTGTCTACTGTAACTCTGGTTGCCCTTTGTGTCCCACCTCAACCTTCTTTCAAATCTCTTTGCGTTGTGTTCCACCCTCGGGTATGACATAGCCAGTGTCTTCTGTCTATATAGGGTCAAGCTTTGCTCATGCTTTGCCTGTGTGGTGTATATCCCATGAAAGTTGGTGGGAGTCAGTCTTGTACAGGTTTACTCTTGTAAGAGCACTTATCATCTGCTTAACTCATGACGGGTCAAAGTACAGCTGCATGTACACACATTATGCATAACATTCAAAATGGATAGCCCAACTACTTCTGTTGTGTAAAGATGCCAGTGGAGAAGAGGGAGACCTGCCTACGCAACTGAAGTTATGTCAGAGGTCTGTTTTTCCCCCTCCTTTCAACTCGCTTTACATTACCTTCTTGAGAATAGGGTAGTCAGGGTTTCTGGCGTAGTGCTTTGCCATTTCTCTTTGGTTGGTAGATTTTTTCTCTGAGAGCTGATTCATTTGAAGGCTAAAGGTTTCCTAGTGCTCTGGCAATGGACAGTGTCCTCAAATGGGTAGTTGGTCTTTCATGGAGAAATTAACTCTCTTCTCACCTTAAACAGGTACAATCTGGCTGGTCTCTAAATTACAACAGGGGTAGTTTCCCTCCTGTGGATAGTTAGGTACATCTTTTTTGAGAGAACTGTGTGAGATGACTCTGAGTAAGTGGCTAGTAAGTGACTCTGAGTGGTGTGAAACTCTGCCCCCTTCCTAGCCCACTGCTGCCACATGCCCTTCCTATAGTCTGCATCAGCTGTGGTGTTCAGCTTACACACCACCAAACAAGTTGCTTTCTGTGCTTTAATTACATGTGGCTCTTGATTCAGCCATGCTGCTCATTAGCTGCTCTGAGGTGGCTGCAGGCTCAGGGTGCCTGTTCTGCACACACTGCCTCCTAGTCAAACTGCAGCAATGCAGCTCCATAGCCAAAGATGATGAGACTGTAAATTAAAATGAAAAAAAAAATAAAATAAAAGGAGCTGAGATGATCCAGTGCTATCGTTGGAATTTCCTGAAATATTTATACATAAGAATCAGCCTAAATTTATAAATCTAGCAAACGGCTAAGATGGAGGGGAAACTAGAGTGTTTCATAGCTTTGATTTATCTCAAGATACCGCCAACNGCTGCCTCTGTTCCCAGAGCTGTTAACCAGGCACACAGTGTCCCAAATCCCTGTGCTTCCCCAATATGCTTAAAAACTCAGCCTCTGGTGTCAGTGGCCAGTGTTGCACTTTCAGGTCTTCTTTTTCTGACTGCAAGTTTGTTGTGCTGCCTCCAGGCAGATGCTGTGTCAGATAAATGTTCTTCCTTGAACAAAACTTTCTGAAATCTGGATCTGAAGGTTTTGCTTGGGAGCCAGATCATCCTCACACATATGGGAAGAGACAGCCCTTGCCCTGAAGGTTTTGCAGCAAAAATAGGCAAGTTACAGACAGTGTGAACATTATAATCCATGTTTTACAGCTGGGAGAACTGAGGCACAGGCTTATTTATTCATAAGTTCAAGGTCATGGAGCAGGTGAACATGAGAGCTCTGGACAGAACTCTGATCTTGCATCTCACTGCCTTAACCATAAAACTGTCCTGTATTTCTAAAGATCCTTGTGGTTATAGGAATATCTATATTATCCCCCAGTATGTAGTATAGAGAGAAAAAGCCCTCTATTTGAGTGAGATAATATTGAAGGTACTTAAATTGGTGCATATATTTATTTATCTTTTGGTTACTTTTAACAAATCCTGTGCAGCTGATACCTAACAGAAGAAGGTGATTTGCCAGCAAATGATAAATTAACAGTTTAATCCAGAGAAGAGGTGAGACAATCATAGTCTCAGCAGTCTACAGATAATAAAAGGAAATATCTTTAATTAAAGTACCTTATAATTGCTGATTTTATTATCTCCTGGAAAATCCATGTCTGTGAAAAATAAGGAGGGAAGTTTTGTTTTTCATTGTTTTGAGGTTTGGACAGTCATAATATTCTTCTCTTTTCAACCCTTTGGGAGCATTATCCCAGATTCACTATGATTAGCAAAAAGAGAGAGGAAAGGAAGAAAAAAGAGTGATGCCATTCACACAAGGGGTTGTGTGAGCTGGTTCTGCTGGCCTTAACTGGCACAGCCACAACTTTGTTTGGCCTAGGTGTGAATGCAGGTTATACAGCTCAATGGTGTCTACTGTAACTCTGGTTGCCCTTTGTGTCCCACCTCAACCTTCTTTCAAATCTCTTTGCGTTGTGTTCCACCCTCGGGTATGACATAGCCAGTGTCTTCTGTCTATATAGGGTCAAGCTTTGCTCATGCTTTGCCTGTGTGGTGTATATCCCATGAAAGTTGGTGGGAGTCAGTCTTGTACAGGTTTACTCTTGTAAGAGCACTTATCATCTGCTTAACTCATGACGGGTCAAAGTACAGCTGCATGTACACACATTATGCATAACATTCAAAATGGATAGCCCAACTACTTCTGTTGTGTAAAGATGCCAGTGGAGAAGAGGGAGACCTGCCTACGCAACTGAAGTTATGTCAGAGGTCTGTTTTTCCCCCTCCTTTCAACTCGCTTTACATTACCTTCTTGAGAATAGGGTAGTCAGGGTTTCTGGCGTAGTGCTTTGCCATTTCTCTTTGGTTGGTAGATTTTTTCTCTGAGAGCTGATTCATTTGAAGGCTAAAGGTTTCCTAGTGCTCTGGCAATGGACAGTGTCCTCAAATGGGTAGTTGGTCTTTCATGGAGAAATTAACTCTCTTCTCACCTTAAACAGGTACAATCTGGCTGGTCTCTAAATTACAACAGGGGTAGTTTCCCTCCTGTGGATAGTTAGGTACATCTTTTTTGAGAGAACTGTGTGAGATGACTCTGAGTAAGTGGCTAGTAAGTGACTCTGAGTGGTGTGAAACTCTGCCCCCTTCCTAGCCCACTGCTGCCACATGCCCTTCCTATAGTCTGCATCAGCTGTGGTGTTCAGCTTACACACCACCAAACAAGTTGCTTTCTGTGCTTTAATTACATGTGGCTCTTGATTCAGCCATGCTGCTCATTAGCTGCTCTGAGGTGGCTGCAGGCTCAGGGTGCCTGTTCTGCACACACTGCCTCCTAGTCAAACTGCAGCAATGCAGCTCCATAGCCAAAGATGATGAGACTGTAAATTAAAATGAAAAAAAAAATAAAATAAAAGGAGCTGAGATGATCCAGTGCTATCGTTGGAATTTCCTGAAATATTTATACATAAGAATCAGCCTAAATTTATAAATCTAGCAAACGGCTAAGATGGAGGGGAAACTAGAGTGTTTCATAGCTTTGATTTATCTCAAGATACCGCCAACACTTTTTTTTTTCCCTAAGCAGTTGTCAGAATTATGCCTGCCTTGCACATACATGTGTCTAGTTTTCAAATCAAGCCTTGTAACATGGTGCAGAACATGTATGTGTGCTTTATCCTCCTCAAATATTACATAATAGTACTGGATGACAACCATACTGTCAGCTATTTTTTTTTCAAGAATAAAGTATTCAGCAGAATATATCTGTCTGGGCATCTTTGCTGCCTCTTACTGCAGAAGGTTGTGGAGCTCATGAAAATGCTGCAATGCAGCAAGTGTACTACCACTGATTAAAAGTAGATTGTTGTTGTTGTTGCTTTTCCCCCTTTCTGTAAGCTTGTGGGTGACATTTTAATCAAGTTCTCATGGTAACAAACATAATTTAAAAGCACTGAAGTCTACAAAATTAGGGGTTTTTCTGTATGTGCTTAAGGTGGGTGTTAAGTCATTACAACTGCAGTGATGTTGGTTATTTCAGTATTTCTGGTGCAGAGATGACAAGGGAAGTAAAATGGAAGGAGGTGTTGCTGAATACAGAAAATCTTCGTCATCTTTTTACCAGTTTCTATTGTTGTCTTTTCAGTAAATAGGGTGCAATTAAAGGAATGTGTAATGTATTCCTTATGTTCCTTTTCCATTCTTTTAGATGTATTCTGGCATCACAATTATGTCATGTTCGTAATTCCTAAAAGAGCCAGTTTTATTGGCAAGTGTTTGATTCACCATCATGAACACAAACCCACATCAAAACACCCATGAAAATGGGTGACAAACTGTGGAATGCTGTATGGAGTTGTCATCTATTTCTAGATGTACAAATAGATGCAGAGAACAGCAGCAAGAAGGGGTTAAAATGAAATTGGGGAGGATCTGAATTGAATTCTTCAATTGCTGTTAATGAATTGATCTTGAAAGAACCACATGGCTAAAATATACTAACTCATGGAAATCAGGCAGTCATGTCTGATTGCTAGATGGTCTGCTGCTTTGCCATTTTGTGTTTGATGCTTTCTGTGTTATGAATTCACTTAATAAATGTATACAGCAATATGCGGTGAACAAGGGAATGCAATTCAGCAATCCTCTCGGGCTGTCAGAAAATATAGGTACAGCTTAGTCTTAGCTGCTGTGACAGAAGTTGATTTTCAATGAGTAAATTTATTGGCTATTTCCTGCTCTTAAATACGTGTGGAAATGAATTTACTTTTTTTTTTTCTTTTAATTTATAAATTTTGTTTTTACTACAGCCTGCTTACAGTACATTAACGGTGTAGGTTTTGACACTGTAACACCCCAAATATCCTTACCTATCTTACCTGGAGAAAAAAGACAACCTTGTCATAGGAGCTGTATGTCAAGGATGGTTAATGCACCTTGGTGATCTCCCAGCACAAACATGTCAGGCTCTGTCCAAGCCCACACCTTCAGAAAAGTGTTGAAAGTCAGATTTGCAGAAATACCTGGATTTCTAGTAGGGCAGAAGGGAAAGGACAGAAGCATCTCAGCTCTTCTTGTGTCTCTGGTCTTCCACACAGATATTGATCTGCTTTGCAGCAATGCTGGATTGCTCTGCTCTTCCTCCTCCTCAAGAACATGTTGGATACTTAGACTTTTTGCTTCAAAGTGACTGGTTATTTGTTTTACTGTATAAAAGTTCAGTTGTACTCTTTCCTGTCTGATTTGGCCTTGTATAAACACTTCCAATGATTTGAAAAGATGAGACAGTCCAGGAACCTTGATGTATTTTCTACCATGACTACAACACTGGGCTTTGCTGCTGCCCCCCATTTCTATGATCTTGTAGCTTCCTTGCTCAGCAATTGCTGAAATGGAAAAATGAATGTTAGGAATTAAGTTGTGCTAATTTTTTGTCTGTATTTTGAAGAAGAGCTGGAGTGAGAAATGTCTTAATACCTTGTCTTTAGAGTATCTTCTGTGAACATTTTCCATACCACTGACTGAGAATTGGTATGGGAATTTGATCAGAAGAATCTGAATGGTGTAGTGATCCTCCCTATTGTGTACTTCTTCTGCACCTGTCTTGCTGTGGATGATTGTTCTGGTCTGATAAGGAGAATGCTGGACAGTGTTCATGAATGTCCTTGTGGATTTTGGAAATCTTTCTTGTTAAGACCTCCTGGGATTGTGATTCAGTAGAAAAAGTAGTAGAAGGTCAAGAGCCAAAGTAAATAGACCCATGTTGGTTTTTATACAAGGAAACAGAGAGCAATGAAATATTAGATGTGTGAGGAGAAGTGATTATACAGTAACTTCTGTCACCTTTGTGTTCATTTAGTATTGATAGAAAGAAGCCTTCTATTTAAAAGCATGTTGTCTCTTAGTAGTAATTTCTTGCTGCAGGAAAAAGAAAGCTTCAAATAGTTATGAGCAAGGCTTCTTGGATGAGGGACAACAAAGTAAAGCACAATATATTCTTCAAAGCAGCTTATCTTTCAAATGGTTGACATTTGAAATATCAACTGTATCTTTTAAATGGTAATTTATTTGTGCTTGATCATGGGCTTTATGTCAAATATAATGATGTGGATCTTGTAGTCTTTATTAGTCTGATGTTAACAATTCCCACTTCACTAAGTAAAGCCCCTCTAAAATGTTCAGAAATTCAAAGAAAATTTAAATGTGTTGAGGATTTCATTTTTGCAGTATCCTCCCACACCAAATCCTTCTGTATCAAATCAGGTGCCTCTTTGAAGGACAAGTAAGAATTTCCTTCAAGAAAATTCTCATGACATTTGTAATATTCCTGGAGAATACTGACAAAGTACCAGTGTAAATCCTTACTGAAAATCTCTGCCAATTGGTGTGCATATCTGGGGTTTGATCCTAACAGTGCTTCAGAAGAAGGAGCTTTATGGTTTTATTCTTCTAGTTTGTGCTGCAACCTCAATCATGTAAAGTGTTCCGGTCTGGGAACAGCTAAAAGGACAGCAGTCCTTTTAATAATATAGAAATATTTTGTTTATGGGGGGGAAGTGTTTTTCATCATTTCTTTGTTCTCAGCATTGCATATGTAGGGTACCCAGTGATTCTGGAAAACACCTTGATACTGTACCCTGGAAAAATACCCCTAAATGCCAGCTCAGCCTCATGCAGTGCAGAAGTCAGGTGGGGGGTGGAAGTGGAGGAGGAAACTTCCAAAGTTTGTGGTGATGAAAGCCTATAAACTGGACAGCAAATTTGGGCAGGCCCTGGGTGAGGGACTGGAGGGACAATGTCTGGGCTGAGCTGGGAAGCTGATGCAGTGGAGACTGCGATAGTCTAGCCAGAGAGAATGGAAAGAATAAAATACATTAACTGAACAAGGCAGTAGCTTAGTACATGTGATGTGCATAAGGGGACTCAGTTGAAGCTCTGCAGTCATCTCTCATTTCTTTCAGAGCCAAACTCTTGAGGTGTAACCTTGCAACCTTGATGTCATTTCAGATAGCTTTGTATACGTGATACATGTTGATTCACCCCTAGAAAATATTCTGTTTGTGACAGTTAACTTCCTTTTCCCTTTTTGCATTTTTTGCAGTCTTTAATATGCTCTGTCAATAACAGCAGAACAAAACTTTCCATTCCTAAACAAATAAACTTCAGCACTATCCAGATGTGCGTATTTAAGTGGCTGCTACGGCTGGATTTTATTGCTGCCAGATAGACAGTGATTTATTCTGTAAGTTTTGTGCCCTGAGCTTTCAGAAATACACTTCTTTTCATCCTGAAGCCTGGCAGAAGTCTAGCAGTAATAATTAGCAAGCCATAAAAATCGACCTGATTTGTGGGAATCACTGAAGGATGCAAAGAGACATTTCTGTTCAAGGAGCAAGGAACAAAAGTGCGTGGTTACTGACCCAGTCTTGTCAGACCTAAATTTTGAGGGAATCCCAAGTGATAAGCGTTCTGCGATCTGAATACTGCCTATTCATTCAGCCCTTCTAGCAGAGTGAATGAATCATCTTTTCAACCAGACAGCCCCTCTGGGTCAGAGTTGAGGTCAGTGGTGGGGCATGTGTTTCAGACTGCTTGCCCTAAATGAAAAAGAAAACATACAAGACTTTGCTTACGCTGTTGCAGCTTCAAGCATCTCATTTATAAAACATTTACGTACAACATCTCATGAGACCTCTTACAACCGGCGGCTCTGGATACATAACCAGGTCCTTCTGGAATGGCCATCTGTCTTCCTAGCTGCTCCTGTGCTTTTTCTCTTCAGCATCATCCCTATCCCAGCACACTTTTTTTAAGGCTGATTTTCCTCTTGATGGCCCCAACCTAATCATTAGCTCAGTGTCACCATGTGCTGTCTGTAGATTTTAACATGAGGTGGTCTGGTTGGTTCTGTGGAACAGGTTGCAAATGAGCACCTCCTTTCCTCATCTGCTGAACCAGCCCCATCCTTCCTCCTAGCTGTCTCTATGTATTAAAACGGCATACATTCAGCCCTATGGCTTGGGTTTTTTTCCAGACTTTTTCCTCAGTTACTAAATTTGTTCATCAGTCACTTCTTACATTCTTGACATACACTTTCTTTATCCAGTGCAACTTTCTTACCCTTCCGTATTCCTCAGCCCTGGACTTGTTCCTCGTCTCCCACAGAGCTTGTATTCTTCACCTTAACCCAGGAGAATGCCACTGACTTTGTGTACTTGGGTCAATGCCTGGGCACAGGGAGGGAAATAAGGAGGTGGCAGCAGGAAAAGGTTGAACCCAACCTGTAACAAGAACCAGGTAATCGCCTTCACCCGTGGGAGCTTGGGGAGGAAATGAGTCTCTGAAATAGGTCTTTGCTGAGGCAGCAAGTCCTGCAATTAAGATTTCAGAAAGGCTGAATGACTCAGGGAGTTGGGTCCTCCTCACACTTGAGATAACATTTATTTTCTTCATTCAAAAATAACAAGGAATTAAAAATTAAACATAAAATAAAATGGCTGTAGTTAAAATGCAAGCTGAAGCACATGAATTCCTCTTTCTCTTTCAGTGCAGATCTTAACTGAAGCTCTTTTGAGGGAAAAACTTCCTCTAAAAGTGAAGGCTGCAAAATTAACTCCTTTGACATTGGGTTCCTTCAATACTCACTCTGTCCTCTCTGGTCTCCTGCCTCTCTGCCTGAATAGACTGGAGGAGTGGCTGCTTGCTGGCTTTCCTTTTGTAGGCATCAGAGTTGGCTGAGTAAAGTAAATTATATTCCAAATACCATGATTTTACTGTCTAGAGCATTTAAGAGCACAAAGGATTTCTGCGTATTCTCATTTCCAGGTAAGGAGAGATTATGATATTTCCCTGGGTATACAGTCATGGGTCATACCAAGTGGGTCGTTCAGTGTGGGTGGACAGTATATTTTTAAGTCATACAAGCATAAGTTAATATTTAAGTTAAATAGAAAATAGTATGAAGTCATGAAATAATCCTAATGCTTCTTTAGGACCAAGGTCTTGCAGCACAGCAGTTGCTGCTCAGGCATTCCTTAGGAAAGAAAATTCTAGCACTAGATAATCCTTGCTGTAAATACAGAAGGGAGCAGACTTTTCAAATAACCTTTTTCCCTATCAGTTTTTCAAACCCTTGTCTCCTTATTTCTACTTATTTATTTACTATTAGATGTATCGTGCTGCAGTTAAAAGTATTGGCTTCTGGTGGCTATAAAGGGTTCCTGACCCTCTGTCTCTAAAGTTTTCTGACTGTGAAACTGAGTCAAAATGCGTAAGTGAGTCTAGATGGAGGGACCTCAGAACAATCTTTCTTCTGTCTGATGCTCTTTTTCAGCATGAATAAACATTGTCTTTAGTAGACAGTGAGATGCTTCTGCTTCTATTGTGTGCCTGGCATGATTGTCTGGTGTGTCTGAGTATTATGAAGTGAAGTTAAATGCACTTTCAGCAAAGGAATAATCTACTGCCCTTGACTTGGGAAGAAAACTGAGCAAGAACTTTTAACCCAAACTGGTGCAGCACATGGCCTTGAAGATCCTTTCCTGTTACCACCTCCAGACTTTTCACATCAACATCTTTGTGTTGCTTGTTCAGTTGTGAAATAATTAACTGTATTCCTTCAACATATAGAAGAATATAATTAAGTTGGAATGGCAGCTTGATTAGAAAGCCCATCTTGAGTTACTGAACTATCCCTTTGTCAGGAGTCCACGGCCCTGGAAAGGGCACAGAGAGCTGGAGTGTGCGGGAAATGCTGTGTTCCTGATTTCTGCTGTGGGCTGATTCTCCTGCATGTATTTACAGGGAAGAAGCTGCCAGAAATTAGACCAGGACATTCTTTTTACCATTTTTAATAGTCGATGTGGTGTCCCCCAGGGCTCAGTACTGGGGCCACTTCTGTTTTAACATCTTTATCTATTATTTTGATGAGATTGAATGCATCCTCAGTAAGTTTGCAGATGACACCAAGTTGGGTGGGAGTGTTGATCTACTTGAAGGTCAGGAAGCTCTACAGAGGGAGATGGACAGGTTGGATCAACGGGCCAAGGCTACCTGAATGAGTTTCAATAGGCCCAAGTGTCAGGTCCTGCATTTTGGTCACAACAACCCCATGCAACACTATAGGCTTGGGTAAGAGTAGATGGAAAGCTGCTGGCAGAAAAAGACCTTGGTGTATTGATTGGCAGTCAGTTGAATGTGAGCCAGCAGTGCGCCTATGTGGCCAAGAAGGCCAGTGGCACCCCAGCCTATATCAGAAATAGTGTGACCAGCTGGACTAGGGAAGTAATCCTGCCCCTGTACTCAGCACTGGTGAGGCCCCACCTTGAGTGCTGTGCTCATTTTTGGGTACCTCAATGCAGAAAGGACATTGAGGTGCTGGAGCATGTCCACAGGAGGGCAGCAAGTCTGGTGAAGGGTTTGGAAGACATACCCTATGAGCAGTGACTGAGGGAGCTGGGGCTGTTTAGTCTGGGGAGGAGGAGGCTGAGGGGAGACCTTACTGCTCTCTACAACTACCTGCAAGGAGGTCGTAGCGAGAGCGGGGTTGGTCTCTTCTCACTGGTGACAGGTGACAGGATAAGGGGAAATGGCCTCAAGTTGCACTAGGATAGGTTTAGGTTGGATATCAGGAAAAACTTATTTACAGAAAGGGTTGTTAAGCACTGGAACAGGTTCCCCAGGGAAGTGGTTGAGTCACCATCCCTGAATGTGTTTAAGAATTGCTTTGATATGGTGCTGAAGGATATGGTTTAGTTGTAGGTTGTTAGGGTAGTGGGATTAGGTTGAGGTTTGACTTGATGATTTTGAAGGTCTTTTCCAATCTGAGCAATTCTGTGGTTCTGTGATTTGGGTATTTTCGAAGATTATACTCTATCAAAGGAATTAGGACCTTTTAAAAAAATAATTTTAAAAATGTAGACATGTTTGTGGAGGCAGCATTTTAATTTTTTTTTCTAATTAAAAGCTCACTGAGTAAAGTTTAGATTGTGTGAAAATGTGTCATGCTTGATGAGATCTTGGTGAAACTGGAAGAAATAAGGGATATGGAAATAATTCATGTACACAGAAAATCAAAAGACACACAGGTGTAGTTAAAGTGCTTATTCTGGATAAGTGTGATATTGGTGTGTGAGTTTTTGCTCAGTGGTTAATCTTGTAGCACCTCTCTGCTAAATGGTCCAGTTTGCAAGAGCATAGACTGTTCTATGTGGAGGAGATGCAAGTAACATATTAGCATAATTAATTCATTATTTGCTATCTAATCTGAGCTGTCATCCATTTTAGAGTCTTGTGAGAGATTTAATGCAGCATCGAATCAATGTCTTAGGAAGGGCAGTGTTGGGGCAGGGGAAGAAAGGTCCTGAAAAATTCTGCTGCTGCTTTTTCAAGGGCTGCCTTTACCAGGCCCTGTCCAAATACAGTGTTGGTTAGTGTGACTTGAGAGGGGAAGAAGCATGTAGCTCTGTAGCCTCTTTTCAGTAGCTGTGGCAAATACACAGTGTGGCTGGCACTCCTTCGGGCAACAGGCTTGCAAATAGGAGTCTGAGAATTAGTAGATTGTATACTGAGTTGTCTGTGCTGGTGTCACCTTCTGTGCAATAAATAAGCAGAAGGTGACTTTGCTTCAGCCTTTTATAAACACTGGAAATTATAATGGAAGTGGAATGGGAGGGAAACCAAGCATTTGGTGTTCATTTTTATTAGCCAGCCAATGTTTGTTCCCGACAAAATTTCAGCTGGCCAAACTTGTGAAATGTTGGCAGCTGCAGTGCTTTTACTGCCATGTATTTCTAATAGTTCTACCTTCTTTCCCCACATTATTATATTGAGTTGGATACTACTTCTGCCCTGACTGATGAAGAATTTTTTTTCCTTTAAGTAGTATTTTGAGCACCTTTATCTTATATAGACTGTCCTCCAGCTTGGCTGTGGTGGCGTTATGGATTTTCATTTGTCTTCTTGAGGTTTGAAGTGACCACTATAAGAAGGACGTATGGTGTGTGTGAGGGGAAATTTCTTCTCTTGGAGACATGTTTCCTGGATACTATCAGAATCTCCCCTTCAAAATCATCTCCATAAACAAAAGGTTTCCTCTGTTCTTCTTAGCTTTTTGAAAATGTTTTGTAATAAGCGTGGTAAATGTTTTACACATAGCAAAAACCAGACAGTAAAAATAAGGACTTACTCCTTGACTGTTGTATTTCATTAAGACTTAAATACAGAGTTGAAAATCCCCATTTATTCATACTGTGGAAGAACCAAAGCATATCACGTAGAAAGGTTTAATTTCCAGTTAGATTATTGCAGTTCTTTGAAAAGCGGGGAGTTTAGGAGAGGGAAACTGTGCAGAGGGTGATAAAAGTATTTCAATGAGGAAAGACCAGTTCCATGTGCCCACTCTGAGCAATCCTGAATAGCAAACTGGTGAGATGAGTTCCTCCCGAAAAGTTCTGAGAGGGCTGCATTGTGGAGTTGCTTCTTTGAACATTGTCCTGTCTGATCACACCCCAAATAACTAGTGCTGTTTATGTGTGGATTTTGATTTTTTTCTGTGCCTCATGCACTGTGGGTGAAAAAGCCAATGTAGCCACAAGTGCTGGTGAATCTTTTTCTCTGCCAGGACTGTAAGTCAGGGGCTTGGCACAAGTCATTTAGAGAGTTGCTGGCTACTGGCTGCAGACCCACATGTTTGAGACAAGTCTGCCAACTGCAGTGCCTTCTCTAAAGTGCACAGAGAGGGCTCATGATGCCCATTTGAAATTGTACTTGGTGGAAAAATCAATGCGGTGTGTCTGACTCCGAAGTGCTCCTCTGTGAGCAATCCTGTCCATGTTCAGGGCTCAGTTCAATGAGTCTGGAAACAAAAGACTCTACTGAGAAATTTGGGAGTCTTCTGACTGCCAGGAAATATTCCAGCTTTCCAGCAGTACTCCTTCCATCCTTCAGCCCCTGTGGCTCCCTGAGGCAGGAGAGATCTCAGGTAGGACTGAGCAAATACTGCCTGCCCTGTTTACATCTCAGGAGAAGACAAGGGTGTCATGGTGCCTTAAGATTTGCAGAAGAATTGTGTGCAATTTATTCCAGACTTTGTCTGTTATTTGGTGTCGGCATTTTTACAGACCGGTACTGCTTCTTTAGTGCTTTTGCTATGATTTTCATGGACCAGGTTTTTTTTGTAGTAAGTTTTTGCCTTATTTCTTGTCTCAGATATCACTTAGAGTTGTCATGGTGCTGTTGTTATGGTTACCATCTCCTTCACCAGCTAAAATGCCTTTCCTCTCTCCCGCAGGAAGCAATTATGATTAGTGATAGATGAGTGTATGTGAAGGTGTTTGAAAAATGGTAAGTGGTGTAAAAATGCAGCATTGTGAATAAGAAAGGCTTGTTGAAAAGGGGAGGTGTTGGAAAGGGTGTGGAGGGATTCTTCTGTTTTTTTTTAGCTAGAAGTGAGCTCTGTGGTAGATTGTTTTGCAGGTAGAAGCTGCTTGCAGCATGATTTCACCATTGCAAGAGAAAAGGGCACTTGGTTTTAGATGTCTAGATTTTTGAGCATGTTGATGCAGTCCTTGGATGTGGGAGCAAGAGTAGCTCTGTGTGCTGGCCAACCATGTGTCTCGAGAAGAGAGCATCTGACGACAGGTTGGCTCAGGTACAGTCTGCTTTCCAACAGCCCAGAGAAATGGCTGCCTTCCCCAGGGAGGAAGAGCTCTTGCCACTCAGGAGTGGCAGCTGAAAGACTCATTCTCATACATTTATCTGTTCATGTGTTGTGCAGAAGGATGGACCTGCTTGGTACCAACAAAAAAGCAACTGGTGCAGCATCTCAGCCCTTCTGCACACAAGCTCAGTGTACTGCCTGTCTGGGCGGGGTTTCTTACTTGGTACAGAGCAGGGGGCTTTGTCAGGTTCACCTTTCTCCAAAGGAAAGTGTTGCTTATCTGCTAGTTGCCGGAGGAGGAGAAATAGTGAGGAGAGACTGTTTTCTTCACCAAGATGCCAAGAAGCCTTTATTTATTAATTTACAACTCTTTTTATACCCTTTTAACTTCCAGGCAATTGGATAAGAAGCCAGCCACCCCCTGGGGTGATTGGCTGGGGTGCTACAGCACCCATAATTAAAACATCTCTCTACTGTTTTACAAACAGCTGCCACTAAGGTCACAGTGGTGGGAGTCTTTGCGATCCCACGAGAAGGAAAATTCCAGGCAGTAGTTTTTTCAACATCCACAGGAAAGTATTCCCCTTATCAGGAGCTGGGTGGCCCCTGCAGCGGCATGACCCATTCGTCCCACCTGTCTGCCTCCACTGATCCCCAGCCTCGGGGAGCTCTGAGCGAGGTTTCAGTCTCAGTGCCCATAGGGCAGGGCAGTGCATGGGAAGTAGCCACTGCCTCCCCTGGCTCTCTGCTCACTCTCTGCTGTGATGCAGGTCTGATCAACTGCTTCAAGAGGCTGCAGCCGTCCCTTAGCCTTAACTCTGGCAAGGTTGCAGGATGCAGTAAATTTTCTTTGTCTTCCCACAGTAAGCCTTCTTTGTTCAGTCTCTGGTCTAGGCGCCATTTGCTATTTTTCATCTCTTTTGTAATCCAAGGTGCAATCAAAAGGATTTCCTACAAAGAATATGTGCCTATTGACTAATTCTTTGTAGTGTGGAAATGGAAAGGACTTTCAAAAATGCCAAAAGCTATTCCAAGTGCAAGGAGTTGAATGCTGCCTGCATTTTGAACAGATGCAAGGTAGTATTTAAGAGAAGAGTCTTGCTTGGATTGTCTAGAAAGAGGGATATAGTAGCAAGCTAAAAACATGAGCACTAGACAAGGAAGAAATAAATCCTATTCGTTATAAATTACCAGAGAAGCTTGTTCATTCATTATTAGGCTAGAGAGGTAGAGTGGCTCCAGTTGAGAGAATGTATAATTCTGTTAATATACCTTATTACTAGACTTATGGCATTTAGATATTAAGCTTCAAGTGGTAATTTTTATTAATCATTTATTGGCTTCTGGACTGTGACCAAGCATTTTAAGTAAAAGGAAACATGGTCCTTTTGAGACTTTATGCCCACTGATGTTGTTTCCTGTGATTCTTTTTGATCGATGTGAAGCACACTACTCACATCTGAAAAGGGAGAAGGTGCTCATTAGCTGAAATGAAGGAGCAAGATATGGATGCAAAGCTCTTCATGTGTTTGTGGCATCCCAAATTGTTCCTCCTGTTTTGTAAATACATGGAGAGTCCATGAAGACAATAGCACAAATAGAGTTTGGTACCATGTGCTACAGGCTTATCTTTATCAGGAGGTCACTGGAATTTGTCCATCCCCATTTCCCACCTTTTGTCTCTTGTTGCTTTTACTCTGGCCTCCTGATCCCTATCCATTTTCCTTGGCTCTTGTATACACAGTTGTCAATAAGTAAAATTTACTGTCAAATTCCCTTGGGACCTCTTAATCCATGGTGACTGATATTTAATAGTCTGACACATCATCCCAGCTGTCAGTGGGTGTGTGGACAGGAATTACAGGTTTTCTCGGTTGCATTATTTATCAATGTGTTAGATTACATCCTATTGTACATGATTTGGGCTTTTTATGTTAAGAAAGCAGTTTTATTGTTTGGGGTTTTTTTTTAGTGTAACTCATTTCTAACACAATTTTATTTTTTCTCTACTTCTTAATGCCTTATTTTCTTTTAAAATGTATTAATATCTCATAAATGTATTTTCTCTGAAATGAATTATCTGAATTTCTTAAGTGTCATTAAAAAAGTCTCTCTTAGGCAGTCTCAGTCAGGAACTTTTGAAGTCCCGGGTGTCTGAGATCATGCTAGCCTTGCCTCTGCACCCCAGGGAGCAATTCCCACCCTCTCCTGGCTCAAGCCTTAGGATCAGGGTAGCCAAGTCAATGCTATGGTGCACCTGCACTAAACAGCCCTCTGGGAAGCAGGATTGGGCCCCGGGAGCCATATGGGGGTGCTTCCTCTCTCCCTCTCACTGAGCTCAGTATCTGGCCATGCTCCTTGGCAGGATTTTGTTTTTAGAGGAGCCTGTTGTTTCTCCTTTCAGGAACTGGAAACTATAGCTCTTCCTCCTTGCATCCAGGTGGCTGCTTCTCTTAGGTAAGGAATTAGCTTCTCTGAAATCAAATAGTCTCATTTCACTGTGAATGGGCTCATAGACACAGGAGTAGGTGATAACGTGGCCTGAAGCAGGAAGGCAGGATATTTGCAAAATCCTTCAGTATTGGCCTAATTTAATTCTCTTAATAAGTGAAATTTGTAGAAAATTAATCTGCTTACATGCAAAGGCAATGTTAGTATAATGGCGAGATGATTCTGTAAGATGTACTTATGAACTATATAGAAGAACAACAGGGTGTTTAAATTGGCATTAGCTTGGGGTTTGTATATCGTGGTCTCATGCTGTATTACTGTGGTTGATCTGTCATGAGTTGAGTTCGAAGCACTTGGGCTTGGTTCAGCCCAGCCATGCAGTGGTAGCTGGTGTCACCGAGAAGAGCAGTTGGGCTAAGAAATCCATGTGCAGTGCTTACAAAGGAAGAGGTACCTGCGAAGTCAGTCCACACGTTCCCCGCAAGGCTTGTCCCTCTGTGTTAATTTCAAGTTACCCAAGTGTTTTATATCTCTATACGGTTGTCAAATATCTGAAAAGAATGGGGGGGGATTGTTTTTTACCATACTTTCTGCTGCAAGTTATTAGATTAGAAGGCAGGATATCCTGTTGAGATCCATAATGCTATTCCTAGTGCTCTACCTGACTACCTGAAATTACCTCTTCACTGCTTCTGCTGGTGGCTGCCAGTGGAACATGATCGATCCAGAAAGGGAATGGCCAGGGTTTCTATAGCATCCTCCATGGCAGTGTGGACACAGAAAGCCTTTGGGGGGACTGTACGTTGGCCCACAGATGTGGGTCAGTATTGCTGATGTGATCTGTGGTACACAACAGCACCTGCTTGATTCCTTTGGAAGGAGGGGACATTTCCCAACCATTCCATACTCTGATTTGCACAGCAGTTTTTGGTCAGGCTTCAAGGTGAGGAAAAGTGTTCCCACAATCCCGTGCCAAGCAGCTGCTCTGTGGCTCCTACCTGTGCCCCATGGCATATTGGTGTGGTGTCACTGGGATGCCTTTGGAGTAAGGGGTTGTGCTAGGGTGGTTGGGGCAACCGAGACTGGTACAGCCTGTGAGCTTCACTACCCCTCCTGCACAGTCTAGCACTTGCCTCGGTTACCCTCTTACTGCCACTAATTTCAGCTGATGGAGAAGAAAAAGAGTGAGAACATACTGGTAAGATCACTGCTGCATGTTCTCTGCTAATGAGGTTCTGCTATAATGGATAGGGAAGAAAGGCTCATAAATATCCAAATTAATTTCTACCTAAGACAACATGACATTTTAGAGGACTGGCTGTACCTTCTTTTGTGAAATTTTTTGAAGGCCTTCATTGCAGTTTAGGCAAAGAACAAGAAAATCATAGTGGAAAGGGGAAATTTTTTTCTTCCATGAAGTACTGTTTCCCTAGTTGTCCAAACTATTCCAGGTTTCTTTATATACCTAACACTATTTAAATTCTGCCATAACATTTGTCCATTCTTGATATTTCTCTGTCAATATTTGAAGTACCTGATTAATTTAATTCCATAGTATGCTAATGAAATGACAGAAAAAAAACCCAACCCTAACCTGATGGTAAAAAACACACCTATGCATTCTGGATTTGAACCTGAGCTGCAGATGAATCACACTGTACAGCAGTCAGTGCTAAATTGCTGAGTGCAAAGATGCTGGTGTGACTCATTCACTGTGTTTCTACTACCATCATAAACTCAGAGAGCACTTGATGAATAACAGATAGTCAAGAATGAATTCATCCATGTTTCACTCTGTAACCATCTATTATAAGTACTGAGCCAAATTCTGCCTCCAGATACACACAGCTCTCATTGAAGCTTGCCCACTGTATTTATTTTTAAAGATAAAAGCACTTCTGTTACTTTCACAAAGGACTTCTGTGACACAGTCCATTGTAAGGATGTGAATATCCTTCCTCAAGAGCTTCAAGTGAATCAGGGAGTGTCTGCCTGGAACAGGGAAGGGCACTTCAGGGATAATAGCCTCCAAACTGCAGGGGTGGGATGTAATGGTTATGTTCATCCCTGTGATTTTCAGAACTGTGTTCCCCACACTTGGGTTTTGCAAAACCCTCCTTCTCCCTGCCGAGACTCTGGGCTCCATGTGTGTGACCCGGGGACTGAACAGCTGAAGCTGATGGGTAGGTTTGTACTGCTCCTGGGACTTGCTGTCATGTCCAAAGTGCATTGGATTGGTGGGGAAAGCCATGAGTTATGACTTGGATTTTTAGGTGTTAGTTGGGATTTTTTGAGCTCCTTCAGGAAACATAAATAATAATGTCTTCCTTTTTTTTTTTTCCCAGAACAGGCTCTTTTCTGTCCACGGATCCCAAATATCAGTGTCTTTGGATGTGTACAGAGGGAGACATTTGTTCTGTGGCCTCATATTTTAGAAAGTCTCTGATCAGAAAATGATCTTTGGTATCACGTAGTAAGTGGACCTAGAGGCAGAGACTTTTCTTTTTGGTACATAGGGGATGATCTGTGCTCAGCTTGGGTGCTCTCCTTTGTTAATTACCCCATCAGCTTTCTGGTATGATCTGAGATGGCAGCAATACCAGCTCACTGAGGAGTCTCCCATCAAGACAAAGGATTATGGAGCCTTTTTATTGTTTCAGTGGTTGATGGAGGTTTGTGTCAGTGCCACCAAGCTTGTGATACGGCTCAACCCACGGTTTCCTTTAGAGCTCAGAGGAAATTCTGGGCTAGAAGGTTCATCTGCTCCTGCAGTCTTTATGCAATAGGTTATCCCTAGGGAATGGTCAGGGTGAGAGCACCTTCCTGAAATATGGTTTCATTGGGAGGCAAAAGAGTGATTAGCCCTTTTTTGGGGTGGAGCTACAGTTTGTGTCACGTAATTATTGTGCATGAAGTCTACCTTTCATGATTCACTGTGATTTATTTTTTAAGTTAAGTTTTATCTGAAAGTCATCATTATTAAATGATAATACCAGATCAGAAGAGGATCGAGTTATCAATTGTGAATGATCATCTGACAAACAACATCAGCTTCACCTCATGTTTAGAGTATTTCTGCAAACTGACCTGAGTCTGTGGAAATTAGGGTGGTTTTCTGCTTTGTTTTTCCATTAAATCTCTGCAGAGTATATGCACCTTTGAGTTCTGAGCCTTTTTTTTTATAAACTGCTCAGCCTTTGTGTTATGTAGCTGATTGACTTTTAAGACTGTTTCTTTTAGGCGTTGTTGTGTTTTGGTTGGTTAGTTGGTTGGTTGGGGATTTTTTTGGTTGTTTTCTCCTAGGGGAAAAAAAAAAAGGTGGCAAATGCTTTTGGAAAAGGCCTGATGGTTTTCAGTTGGAACTAGCTAGCTCAGGTCAAGCTCCACCCCTGCACCCCAATTCCCCCTCCCCCTTATTATAAGGTTACTTTATTTTCAGAAAATGGTTTACAATATATTGTCTTCCTTGGCTTACCTATTGCAGAGCTTCTACTACATTTTCATGTGAGGAGTAGCCAAAACTATGTAGTGCTTATGCAGTGACGTTCTTTTTCTGGCTTGGCAAATGAGAGATAATTAACAGACATGAACTACATGTGAAGTAGAAAATAATGATTTGTTTTGTGTATAAATACTGATAGTCAAAAGAGAATGCAAATGCTTGGGTGGGAAACAACTGTTCCCCCCCCCCCCCCGTGGGATGTTTTGTACAAAAGGGAATGAGTGTAAATGTTCACAGAACAGCAAGTAAGAGGTGATAACAGGGTTAAATAGTATGTATGTTTGAGAACCCAGTGAATGTTCTACAGCATGGATTGGTCATGGCTAGCAGCAGATTGCCCATCTCAACAGAGGACATATGGCCCTGCATTCTGTGCCCAAAGAGCACCCACTTCATGCAACTGCAATGGAAATTGCAGTAGCAGCTTCCACTTCCTTGAGCAGTTGTGCCTTTATCGTCCTGAGGAGATGTCACTACATTCATATGACTTCTTGTTAAGTGGGTTGATATTTGACTGTAATTAATGAGTTAAATTCCAATTAAGTAAAGGGCAGCCCTCAAGAAACTGTTGCTAAAAGCAGCAGTGTAACATTCAGGGAGGGCTTGACCCATAATTTTAACACTTGTAGCTTGTTTTGGTTTAAAAACATGCCCAGGACATACAAGCAGAGACATGTCTGCATTTAACCCTCTCTCGTCTGCTGGACACAGGTTTCCTTAGCAGCACTACTGGTGACGTGCCTGTGCTGCATCTGGTTACTGCCTGACAGCAGGGACAGGGTCACCCCTGGGATCTGATCTCTCCTGCTAATGTTGTTACAGGCCAAGCGGCGAAGGGAAGGAACCATGGCGGAGGATAGGAAGGATGAAGCCAAGGCACCACACTGGACTTCAGGTCAGCTAACAGAGGCGTCTTCACACCCACATTCACCTGAGATTAAGGAACAGGGTGGTGCAGGTGCTGGACTGGTCAGAAGTGCTAATGGATTTCCCTACCGAGAGGATGAGGAGCCAGGGCTGGGTGGCCACGAGCTGCCAGGGACATACACTCGGACCAAAGAGAATGGGATCAACGGAGACCTGTCATCAGGGGACAGGGAGACTGCAGGTAACGTGCCTTATGCCTCGTCATGAAACACAGTGCTCTGCAGACCACCGAATGATGTTTCTCCAAGGGGAAGTGTTGGCTGGAGCCAAGCATGCCCCAGGGCACAGGCGAGCTGACATGAGGGAGCCTTTGAAGGGCACTGGATCTTCACAGCAAGGGCTGCATCTTCATCTGGGTTTGCAGAGCTTGCGTCCTTAACCAGGATCCTGGGCAGTATTATGAGAAGACTTCAGGAAAGGCATGGCAGTGCCTTGGCAGTGCCTTAGCATGTCTTGGTCGTCTTTCCGTGGGAAAGGGAACAGGCTGGTGTAGAGCAGTGACTCCGTTCCAGTTCCTCTGGCTTCTTTCCTCTGGAAAGGGCTTGGCTTTTGTGTCTGGATAGCTCATGTTGCTCCTGCGTGTATTTGTGTGAGCATGAAGGATGGACTCCACTGTTAGTGCTCACAAGGAGCAACACCTTCTCAAAACTACCAACTGAAGAATTGATGTGTTGCTCAATCTGACCTGGAATACCACAATTTAGTGTTAGCATTTATTTGCCTTTGCCCAAGCCTGTTTCACTGGATACTGGGATTTCACCTATTTGTACATTGTTAGGATTTTAGGATTCAGCTTATTATTTGGTGCAGAAAAAAAAAAAAGTGTGACTGTGTTTAAAGTTAAATATGCAAAACAAATGTCCTGTTTTAGAAGTAAATGCTAATTCTCTCTGTGCAGAGTTCCCACTTTAAACTCCAGATGCACGGTGCAAGAGGAATTTTGTCTTGTTGAGACACAACTGCCCTTGATGCATCCATCCATGCATGCTAAAGAGATTCTTCTAGCAGTGTCTCTTGGCTGTTGACAGCATTTGGAATTTCTCAGCAGCCTGAGTATTTTCAAGCTTGTGGACCCTACAGTCATTCCATAAGCAATTCTGCTGGAAAAGGATCTCTCTGCTAAAAGCAAATGTTAGCGTCTCTTCCTGTGGATAGCCAAACTTTCAAAGCCAAAGGTAAAAGAAATATTGTGTAAGCATTCAGATGAACACACTACGGATGATTGGTTGGGGTTGATGACAACAAGGCCTCATCTTTTTGCTGTAACTCTGTGCTCTGCTTAGCCAGCAAATAAGCAGGAGCAGGTATGCAGCAATCACAGAGGTAAGGTGCTGTAGTTCTTAGGGGTTGACGTGGCCTGTGGGGAGGCTCAGCATGTTTCTCATCTTTGCCATGGATTTTTCATGCCATCTTAGACAAGTCCCACCCATACAGGTGGAGAAGTGGTAATAACTTTACAGGATGAAGAGGAATTTATTCTTATAAAGGGAAGAAAGAAATGCTCTTCTCAGGTTCTCTCAAGTTCAGTTCTGAGCAGTGGTCTGTGTATTGAGACGAGCTTGAACATTTAATTGGGGAGTTTCTAACTAATGGGTGAGAGGAGGAAGGAACCCACAGATGCCCATCAGCAAGGATAGTAGTAATGTTCATGTTGCTTTTTGAGACGAGGGGTTAAATAGCAGAACAAGGTAAAAATGAGGTAGTGTGATCTCAGCCAGGCATCGACACTTGCCAAGGGAACAAGATTGCTCTCAATCTGGGTGAAGTTTGCTTTGATCACTATTTTGTGGCCTCATTTCCTCCTCCCCTGCTTTTTTCTCACTCTCTGCTTAGATTGCAAGATCTCTAGTGTGGGCACTTAGTGTCAATACATACAGTTTTTGGGACTCTTAATATAACTTATCTCATGGTATCTTTGTCCTTGAACACCAGAAAAGTCCCTAAAACTGCTTTCCTTCAGGCGTGAATTCCTAGCTCTCTGAAAACTTGTGCACGACACACTCAGATACTGGCTAAGCACATGTTTAATTAATGCAACATAAACCATCTTAAGATATATTTTTAACCATTTTTCTGTTTCTGAAGGGAACTTACTGCAGTGACAGAAAGGGACCGAGGCTTGTTGCCATTTTACACTGGTATTTACTAACTGAATGTGCTTAGTGCGTAGTGAGGGGGGAAATCTAGAGGTGTGCTTTTGGTGTTTGATCTGGAAATCAGGATTGTCATTTGCCACCAAAATCAGTCATCTTTGCTGTGTTTTCTTGTGAATTTTGAATGCAGTGGGGTGTTGGATCAGGAAGGATTTTTAAATGCCACTCTGGTACATATAATTATCAATAATGTGAATCGTTTAATCATTTGTAGTAGCTTATAGACTGCAAACAGCTGAGGAGAAAATGCACAGGAAGCCGAAGCTGAGATAATTAAGCCAAACTGTGGGTTTGAGTGGATTTACAGAGATTTTATTTTTCCTGATGCAAGTCCAGCACCATAACCTAGGGAAATCTCTGGCTTCTCAGCCTTCGTTTCAGAGTCTGTAAGTTCCCAGCAACTACAACAACTAGCTCATCCACAGCACAGCAATGGTAGAAACAGGGCATTTCCCAGGCAGCTGTACATCACCCCATCCCTGCCACTGAGATCACAGTTACATTTTGAGGTATTTCACCCTAAGGAATCACTCTAGCACCTGGTTGACCCAGGAACTAGGATTTAGTCACAAAATGGGCCTCCTATGGAGCGGTATTCTGCAGCAGTGCAGTAGTCCCTTTGGGGCACAGCAAAGCTGCAGTGCACCCATTTGCAGAGCTCCTGCTGTAAGACTGGAGGGCTGTGTGTTAAGGGGAAGGTTAGAGTCAGGCCACCAGGACAAAGGCACCTTATGCCAACACTGATGCAGAGGCGAGGGTTGGTAATGGGGGAGGAAATAACAGTTCTTGCCAAAACACATCCAATCCATCACTGCAAGTGACATTTTTAGGTTTGCACAGTTAAAATTTGCTTTCCTGTATGTGTATGTGTTGCTCTGTCTTGGCATCTGTCTAAGAGTGATTGAGTCTGACCTCAATTTTGGAATCCTCTGAATCTGGCTGTTGTGTTGCCTTTGATTGATCTGTCTCGGTATCACGCTGGTAATGGCCGCATTATGGAGATGCATCAATGCCCTCCTTTCAAATGGACCGATGGGAACGTGGGAGAGTGCACAGTGCTATGGACAGGGCAGCCTCAGGGCCTGATCCAGAATCCACTGAAGTCACAGGCAAACATGTGCGAGAGAATGGGCCGAGTTTTTTGGCATTGTGCATAGGAAGACTAATTCAGCTGTGCTGTAAGTAAGGGTGATAAAGTGGCTGTTCTTTTCTATTTGTGTTTGTGTATATATATTTGTATATATACTGAGGCTACCCCTGGCAGATCAGCTCATCCCCACTCTGTCACCTCCATGCCTCTGCCAGCCACAAGCCCCATGCTGTATCCAAGGCACTCCTGGAGACGACTTGCCTTTGGGGTTGTCTGCAGCACCCCACGGTTCCAGATCCACTGAGTGTCAATGTATGATCCTTAATTCATGCCTGTCTGTGTCCTTTCTCATGTGCACACAGCATCTTCGATGAGGATTTTGGAAGTACCAAGAGGGGAGGATGAGATGTGTAGCTCTTGTCAAGCCAAACATTTCCACATCACATGAGGTGTGTCCTGCAAAGGAGGCAAGATAATCTTCAGATACTCACTCTGAAGTAGGGTAATGTGGAAAGCTTTGTATTAGACCTCATGGTAGAGTACAGGATGTGTTTGACTCCAAGCTGAGAGTGGCAGTGGTTTCTTTGCTTGCTGAAAAGCTGTGGTCAGTGAAGTGGGAGGAAGCACCGAGGAGCAGCACAGATGCTCTGCAGCATTCTCTGGTAACCAGCAATTCAACACAATCCATTGTATTTGACTTACAAGGAACATCAAGCTGCAGAGGTTTGGTTTTTTACATTAAAGTGCATTTATTTTTCTTTTCAGTAGTATAATGACTAACCTGTCAATTTGATATAATTAAGGATAAAAGTAGTTAGATGCATTGTGAAGTAACTTCTCCGATACGCCTTAATGTACAGTGACTCAGCTGATTGCTTTCTGTGGTTTAGAAATGGAGGGGTTTGGATTATCCACACAGTTATTTGATGATTTTTACAGATGAAGGGAAAGCATTTCCTGAAATCCTATTACCAGAGCCTCAGGACAGTGTCTCTGTCCTGGTGTCAGTCAATGTTAGAGATGGTAATGTGTCCTGCCAGAGTGACAAACAAAACTCTTCATTAATTGGTGGAGTATCCAAACCATGTGGGATGAAAAGAGACTGCTAGGAAACTGTAGCAGGCTTCCTGACACAGCACAGAGCACCAGCTGCAGGTTTTGCTCTTCCTGCCTTGCTATTTTGGTGGCTGGGGGGACACAGGGACTGGTGTGTGTTAGTCTGTAAGTAGAACAGAAATGGGGGGAGCCCTAGACCTGTGAAGAGGAATGAAGAAGCGGGGGTATGAAGTTGAAGGAGGAGGCAGGGGCTGAGGAATTGGAGGGGGGAGCAGCAGGAGAGCTATGAGGGGTGAGGGGCAGAGAGATAGAGAGATGAAAGATGTGAAGGAAGCAAAGCGGACTTGGGCAGTGTCAGGGGAAGAAGGAAAAAATTGAAGATAAAGTAAGGACAGTAGAAAGAGACTCAGTTTTATCTGTTCATCCTGATCAAACACAGCTTTTGCATGATGGCAGGTAAAAGCACAGAGGGGAAGGGATTCAGAGAGTAGGAATAGCACAGTCTTCAGGAAACAACCAGGGAGAAAAGTGGGAAGGGGTAAATCATGTTACAGCCTTGAATGTAATTTATCTTAATTCAGCCATTTGTTTTAGTCTTTGATCAGCCAAACTAAATGGGCAACTGCAGCAAATCTGTGACCAGCTACTCTTTAAATAACTGTATTTAAATAAGCTGCAGGGAATGTCAACCTGAAAGACTGCCCTGGCATAGCCAGTAAATAGTAGAGCTGAGGTGGGGAGTCCCTTTAGGTTGGCTATGCAAAAAAACCATGTTGAAAACACAGATTGTGCTTGTTTCAGCCACCTGGCAGTATGCCAAAAAGACAGCCTGTGTGCCATTGGCTTCGTAGCCTTGCCTTGTGGATTGGATCACTGGGTGATCAGGTGAAGGAAAAGAAGGAAAAGAAAGCTCTTTCTGAAAGAAAAGCTTAGAGAGTTGTGATCAATGGGACAGAATCTAGTTGGCCCATGGCTTGTGGTATCCCCCAGGGGTTAGTACCAGGTCCAGCCTTATTCAGTATATTCATCAGTCACCTGGGCAAAGGGATAGAATGCACTCTCAGCAAGTTTGCCGATTACACCAAATTGAGAGGAGTGGCTGACATACCAGAAGGCTGTGCTGCCATCCAGAGAGACCTGGACAGGCTAAAGGGAAAAATCCTGCTCTGGAAGGGGGGCTGGACTAGATGAACTTTTGAGGTCCCTTCCACCCCCTACCATTCTGTGATTCTGTGTGATTCTATGCCTTATAGTAGCCAGGCTTCAGGTAAATAGTATCTTGTTCGTGGCCCTCACCACCACTGTGCTGTTGGAAAATCACCATGACACTTGTTCTGCTGGCTGAGGGTGATAAGCCTGTGAGGGCCAAGACTGGAGCTGCAGCGTGTGGGGGCAGGATTGCATCTCTGTGTATGGGGTCAGTAACAGCAGCTTCCACAGGCTGGAACTGCACCAGTCATCATTCGGTCTCATGGTGTCTTAACGGTTTTTCCCCCTCTAGTGACTTCTTCAATCTTCTTCTCCTTTGTGTGTTTTTCTCTTTCTGTTGCCATACAAGTGCCAATACTAAGATGACACTGCCAGTTAACATACAAACAGGCTTTCTTTGTACAGAGGCCTTTTTAGTCTTTCTGTCCAACAGGACTGCTTCGTCAAAGCTTTCCTTTTCACTTGACTGTTTGCACTGGTTGTCTGCTGCTGCCCAAGCCCTCCTGGAGTTACCAGAGCGCCCCACAAACTCCCTGAACACCCATCCCCCAAAGGAGCCTTCCAGCCTTGTTGTCAGATGTGCATTTTGAGCAAGCCACATGTCTCAAGCAACACAGACAAAATGCACAAAAGGATGCAAAATCAGTGATATTCCAAGACTAATGGAATGTGTCTGTTTGCCCCATTTCAGTTGTTTATTTTACAGAACTGGAGGAATGTATCTTACCTTGTCACTGATGGCTCCCATGGGAAGGAAGCTGCTAATTAGCCATTTTGATCTCTGTCCCTTTGCCCAGGAAATGTGACAGCAATTACTGTGCACCATCATCTTTGCCAATTTAGATACAGACAAACACACCAGACTTCTGAAACTTACTCTCTGTGTTAAAAGTAATACAAGTGTCATTTTCTGGGACATGTTATTGGAATATTTTTGACATGTTCAAGTTATGTTGCTGAAGATGGCAGAGGCGGAGTCAGCAGAGCCTTTTTGGGGCACTCGTAGAAAATTATTTTTTTATGATTCTCTGTTAAGTTTGCTGTAGAGGCTCCTCCCAGTTGTTGTTCTGCAGAGGATTTGGAATGAAGACAGACAAATCCTTTCTTTTTCTCATGTTTCCATTACCCCCAGCTACAATCTCCCTGACTAAATATTCAATAACTTCTGTAGAGACTGGTCTCTGCAGGTTTTTTGTGGCTTAGTACTAAATCCAGTAAGACATTCCATTCTGTCCAACTGAAACCTCTCTGGACTTCAGAAATCAGTCAGTGATTGAAATTTATGGGTAAGACCTTAAGTGTCTGGCACATTTCTGAGCAGTGCAACATGCAAAAACTGTTGCCTGAAAGGAAACAGGATGAGATAACCTGGTGTGCAGATGCCATGGACTTCCATGGCTGGGAGTCAGGCACCTGAAGAAGTTCAGCCATCAGTCTTTTTTATCCCCAAAGCTCCCCTGAAAATGTCAGTGTGTGGTTCAGACTCACTTCTGAAAACCTTATCTCAAACCAAGTGCAGTAGCACCAGTCAGATGCTGCATCATGCGATGTCAGCGTTGAATCTGGCCAAGAGAAGGCATCAACCACCTGCTTCCTTTGGGCTCCCTGTTGATGCTTTGGTTCACTGAGATGTTGCCTTGTTGCAGCGTGAGCATTGTAAGAAGGAATTGTATAAGCAGCTGTGCTTCCTTGAGGAGTAAGAGCAAAACGCCTGTCAGTGTGTTGGCCTGGCAACCAGTGCTCACTTGGTGCCGTCACCGTTCCCAGGAAACGTAATGGATAACCTGGGAGATGCAACAAGAAGCAGCAAGACTGGCACACAGAAGCAATATCTTTCATAACATGTTGTTTGTACCACGCTGGCAATTCAGACTGTGCCCCTTGAATGCTATTTATCAAAGTTGCCTTTTAAAAATGTCTGTAGCTGTTCTTGAGGGGCTGCTGTGACCAGGATAGTTACTGCTGCAGAAGAATAGATATCCCATCAAATACAGAATACAGCCTGGGAGTTAAAGTTTTGCTCGTCTCCCTTTTGTGTAGACAAAAACTTGCCCTTTGTTCACCTCTGTCCTTCCTTCCCACCATCCATGTGTGGCTGCCTGCTCTGGTGGGGGCTGTAAATCCAGACTTGGATGTTTCTGTGAGCCATATCTCAACCCTCCAGTGCTAACAATAGCTGGATGACTGACTGGTGGGGCAGTTATGTCCAGAGGCCATGTCCTAAATCATGGCCTGTTATGCTGGAGTCCTTTTCAGCATGTGGTAGGAGATGGCTTGTGCATTTATGAAATTACATAATGCAGACAAGGCTTGTAAAAGCCAGGAGGAAAGGCAAACAGATGTGAAGAGAACTCCTCCAAATCACTCAGGAGGGCTGCAGCAGAGCCAGGGACAGGCAGCATGGTTCAGTGCAGGGCTGCCTGTGGCCTCTCTGTGGGATCCTGCCATCTGGGCTTGGCTCAGATCTTCCCTGTCACAAGAGAAGCCATCATGGTCTCCATCCCTAGAATGGCAGCATGAAGGATGTGCAGGAGCACTGGGCAATATTTGGCAGTGGTCTTTCTGATTGTAGCTGGAAAGTGGTATCACCAGGGACCATGCCAGCATTTCATTTTCCATTGCAGTTTTGATCTGAGGGCAGGAAGATTTGAAGGAAGGTTCACTGCCTAACAAGAGAGCCTTGTTTTGCAGACACACAGCTGGTATTGTTTTGGGCAGAGCTGAAATGGCAACTTCTTCTCCAAAGTGACCTTGAAGGGGAAACAGCAGGTTCTTAGGTGAAGCCTGGGGTGTGCTGGTGGGCATTTCCTGGCCTGTCACCCTGTGCATAGCACAGGCAATTATCAGTTCTCAGAGTCTCACATGATGTGGAGCAGAAGAGGCTGGAGCTGCAGCCATTAACCTGCTCAGTGCCACACTTCCCAAATCGCTTCCTCCCCTCTCCACATTATGGACACTCAAGTGTGTGGCCCACAGGTTTGCCCAGCACAATGCACAGTTCCCAGCCAGCCACTCCAGTGCCTCATGGAGGCAGGTCCTCTCACGTGGGTGGACTTCTGCCCTTCCACAGGCCCCAGGCTGTGGGTTTAACCTTTGGTGGAGAGGAGGGTAGGTGCCATCAGATCACTTACAGAAATGAGTTGCACAAACAGTCGGCTGCTCCTGTGAGGAGTGCCAGGCGTTGCTGATTTCTTTTTCTCATGTTGCCATGCCAACATGGCTCTGCGCAGAGTGAGATCTCTTTTTAAGCCCCACCGAGAGAAAGTATGTAGCCTAGGAGCTTATTTAGCATTCAGGAGTGCACAGCCTCTCTGTCACGGCTCTGAGCCACAGCCAGGGTGTCTGACAAAGGAAAGGAGGATTTTTTTTTTTTTCCTTTTCCTCTAGCATTTGCTTCTCAAGGTTAAGGCAGACAAGGTAGATGGGGAGAGAGACTGGGAGCACTTTGCAAAGGGCATCTCCCTCTGCTGTTCTTACTGAGGTATAACTTTCATGGAAATGAAAAGGAAGTATTGTGGGGCGTATTGACAGTGAAAAATACATGTATGAGATACATATACATATATATATGCTAATTTCTTGGTTCAACTTACTCTGATGAGCTGCTCTGTATTCAAGTTGGAAAGCAAAGGCAATCTGGGTTTTAATTTCAGTGAGGAACTCCAAGGAAAGACTAGAAGGAAGACAGGGCCAACCCTCATTTCTTTGTCTTCCCTACCATTTTAGTCTGTGAAAGTACAATAAAGAAAAATAAATTACCTCTTCTCATGGTATTTTCATATCCTTAGTAAAGACATCTTAGTGGTTTAGTGGCACCTGGCAGTGCTGGGTTAATGTTTGGACTGGATGATCCTAAATGTCTCTTTCAACCAAAATTATTCTATGATTCTTTGACAGAAAATCCTAGCATGTACTGGTTATTTGGATTGGGTTTTGCAATTTTTGGAGTCACTACTGGTAGATTAACTGCTGATTTGAAATTAAATCTGTATAACTATCATTAATACAGGTTTGCTTGCCTTTGCCAGCTGAAGGGATGGAAGTCAACATTGAGCAGCTGGTGTTAGCTGGCAGATGAGCACTGATGATCTGGTGCCTTTCTGTG
The DNA here is from genome assembly GCA_013401355.1 of Ceyx cyanopectus. Classification (NCBI taxonomy): domain Eukaryota; kingdom Metazoa; phylum Chordata; class Aves; order Coraciiformes; family Alcedinidae; genus Ceyx; species Ceyx cyanopectus. The sequence goes on from VYZU01078473.1 coordinate 118,970, forward strand.
TCAGCTGTGAAAAGGCTAATGTGGAAATCCAAAGGCAAGATTCAAAGTGAGAGGGCTACATGCTGGGTTGGACTCTGACATTTGTCCCTTGGGAGATGCTGAGCAAAATATTTATGTTTTCCTGTGCTGTTTCTCAGACTGACTGCATTGTGGAGTCATCGGTGCTTGGGAAAGCTATTCTCAGGTAATGGGTTAGAAATGCAGCCTTGGTTGTTTTGTTGTGGTTTTTTTTTTTGTTATTACTGAGGCATTTCTCCTGACACGCAAAAAGTACAGGAAACTCCAGGCACCTCAGCTGTGTACATTAGGTCACCTGAGTGATACCTTCACCTGTGTCTGGAAAATACTTGGTGAAAATTTTAATACTTCAATTTTAGTTGCATGGAGTATATGGAAAGTAAATGTGAGATGATATCTCCAGGCTAAGAAAACCTGTTAGCTGCTTCCTAAGGTGTCATTTTTCTCAGGACTGGGTAGATTGAATTATTCATGGAAATCAGTTTCACTTGGAGGCACTATATATTTGGGGAGGGGAAAATACACCCCAGGTATTCTACTTTTTTGTTCCTGTTTCTTTCCTTGAGACTAATTTATAACCATGATCAGTTTGGTACAGCTGTCAGCAACTTATATAGCCTATGGCAGTTATGATAAAACTAGTTTACAGTCTGGTGCTCCGTCCAAGCAGCCCATGCATCTGGTGAGACAGAAACATTAATAAAGAAGGGCAGAAGTATCAGCTGCCAGTGGTGCATAGATGTGGCAGCCTCGCTGACGTATCCAAACTGGTTTCATCCATAGACTTGCACCACATACGGCAGAAGGAAGAGGCTTCAACTGTGACTATTGCTTTTCACCCCAAAGCTGGGCTATGTGCCCAGTCCAGGGTACTACAGTCTGCACAGGTTCTTGGTGAGCTGTAAAGGGAACTAATGCTCAGCTGTTCTGGTATGTGAGTTGTTTTCTCACTCTTTCCCTGCATCCTTTCTGTTTGAGAATATCTTGTCTTTCTAAACAATTGCTCTGTCAGTTTTTCCTTCTATTCCTATCACTTATGTTGGCTCTGGCTTTTTTTTTTTTTCCCCTCTCTATGTATTCCCATCTTCATCCCAGCCATCGGTGTAGCACCTCTGTGACCTTGAATTTCAACACCTGATCCTCATTTTCAGGATACCTGAGAGCTCTGCCTCTGGACACAGGTCTGTCCTGGTGGCTGCAGTGACTTCAACCCTGGTCTTAGCTCTCCTCACAGCACCCCAACATCCCCAGAAAAGTGGCCAAAGAAGCTTGCGGACTTTTAAGTGCCCAGAGAAGGCAAGTCTGTCAGAGAACGAGGAGGAGGTAGTTCAGAAGGTGCACTGAGAGCTTTTATGTACATCTCTTACATCTCCCTTCTGTAAGACTAGGTTCATATTTCTCTTTCCTAATCGTGTTGTCCACTCAGACTTGTGGGTCAGTAGTCTCCGAGAGCGAGCAGCCAGTGGACAGGAGCAGGCCATGTGAGCACTCAGGGATGAATCTCGGTCAGAGGTGTGATCCTGCAGAAATGAGGCTCCCTTCATCTGAGGTAGTTCCAGAAGAGAGAAGGAGAGATGGCAGAACTGCTGAGCAGGGCTGAGAACTGCTCTGAAAGTCCCTCCACATCACAACCTTTCCAGGACTTAGTTAATTTGTATGTGACACGGGACCTGTTCTGCTCTGCCTGTCTGTGGGAACACTCACACACACTTGTTGGTAAGGATGCAACACCATTCCTCATTGTCAGCAGGAGAGAGATGCCGGGCTTGGTAGAGGCACGGGGCTCAGCTGGGAAGAGAATAGCCATGCAGCTGGTGCTGCATTGCAGAGCAAGCTGGTTAAGCAGGGTTGGACTGGCAGCTTGAGCTCTGGGGTGAAGAGGGCACAGTACTGCTGTGCTTTGTGTCACTGTATCCCTTGATGGGATGAAACAATATTCTGTTGCATTGACAGAATGATCTTCAGTCCTTCTGACCAGACACCACTAGAAATCCCCCACAACACGTGCACAGGTTAATGTTAATTTTAAACTGAAATTCAGCAGCGTTTGTACAGCATACTTTGAATTATTTTTTAAAAAAAGATCACAGGAAACACTGTAAAAAAAGTGTTTAAATAGCTCAAAAAGAGCTAAAAATGAACTTTAAGGGATGTGTTAACTTTCCTGGTTTGAGTTAGAACAGAACAATTCTGTTTGGTGATTTTACTTTTTGGCTCAGTCTCTTCTACCAGTGAGTATCCTGCTGTAGGGCGCTGAAGCTCCATTGACTTTTATGGGGGTCCTTACGGGTCTGTTTAAAACCTTAACTTCTACTGGAGTTCACAACAAATACTCATTTAAAAGTGAGTTGCCTGTGATGTGTATTTACTTACACTCAAAGGATTAAATATCTGGTTCTTTGTTTTGATACCAAAGTGGTTTCTTCTACATGTCTCCTAAGGAGTTCATGTTTTAATGAAAGGATAGATAGATAGATAGATAGATAGATAGATAGATAGATAGATATAGTGGCTTTGTACATGTGAGTGATGTTGTCAGCTGGTACCAAATCCTGGGAAGGGCAGTGGGACCTCACTGCATTGCTCCAGCTGAGGGTCTGGTGGTGTCTGCTGCAGTATTGTATGTTGGCTGTAAATTGTGTTGCTGATGCATCAGGCAAAACAGAACCAATTAGCTTTTCCCACCTCTGCCTTGGCTAGGAAATTTTGACAGTAGTAAATATTTTGTTCCAGGCAGTAGACTTCAGAAGATGCGACTCAGGGGATGCTCTGGGAGCAAGAATTTGCAGTAATGAGGACTCATTTAAAAAGCATTGCTTTATTGTACTGACATTTGTATGACTTCTCTTTAACAGCTTTTCATGTTTCAAGGGAGGGGGTGTGTGGGGACTGATCCCTTGGTGCTTTACAGCTGCTAGATGGTGTCGCAGAGGCCTCTGCCTCATGAACTGGAGTGTTGGGGAACTGGAGGAGGGGGCTCTCTGGAGCTTCCCTAGCATGAGTTGTGGGGGATTTTGCCACTTGGATGCCTTGGAGATTTGAACTATCTCACCAGCTCTCTTGCTAAAGAACTTGATCAGAAAAATGCAGTCAGAGCAGCAGAGCTGTTCTGAGTAGAAGCAGAGGGTGTGAAAGTGGTTGAAGGACAGGCAGCTCAAGGCCTAGGCTGCTGCTTCGCTGAATGCTGTGGAACAGCCAGGAGTGCATGGACAAGACACCCTCAAGCCTTCCCTGTTTGTCTGTGCCATAGCACAACTGGTCTGATGCAGCTCAGCTGCAGACAGGATACCAGTTTTGTACCAGGTTTACTCTCATATAAAGCAGATATGTTAAAGGGCTTCATAATGGCCATTCAGAATTACAATCTTGAGTTAAAGAAGAAGGTAGGAGAGGCTGTTGAATATCTGAAGTACCTCAAAACACAGAGGCAGAAGTTGTTTGTTTGCTGTGGGGCTCACCTGAATGTGGAGCTGCTGTGCCAGGTATCCAGGTGTAGCTCCCCTGTACATGCTCATCTCACATAGTTGCTGTAATACATCTTTCCCAAAGGTAATAGGAATGTTCAGTTGGGATTCAATGCATTAAACAATCAAAACTTTTTCTTTCCTGAAACATAATACTTTTCTTACCTGTTCAGTTTGTTAGCTAGTAAATCCTGGTGATTAAATTAATCTGTCACTATCCTCACTGATGATACAGTAGCTTAAAGTCAACAGGTTTATTAGGGAAATGATACTTGTCAGTTGTGTTGTGGTTTCGTTTAATTTAAAAGCTGATATTCCCATTATTTGCCTTCATACCTCCTGCCAATTACTGTGGATATTGCCAACATCCAGATCAAGGACCTACTTAGAGCAAAATATTTACGCTCACGAAAGCCATTTGAAAGCAAATATTTGAATTCTGTAAAGCTGTGTTACTGGTTTTTTTTCTTCAATCACAAGCACTAATCTGTTGGCATTATTTGGACTTTATATAACTTATACTGCTTTGATTGCTGCTGCGCATTTCGCTTTTAATCCAAGTGCAGAAGGCAGTGCTTAGAGTTCACAATCCCCATGTTAATGTCCAAGATTTGTGTTTGGTTTTTTTCCATCAGAACTGTGACTGGGTGAATCCCAGGTCCTTTTTCCCAGCGTTTCAGCAGCCTTGACTGAAACAAGAGTAATCCACCAGCTTCCAGGAGAGCTGAGTGAAATCAGGACCTGTCCTTAGGGGACTGGCTAATGCCTCTAAACAAATCGAATAGCTATTTGGTTTGTAGTCCTGCTGCACTCGGAATTGCAGTACCCAGGGCAGGGGGGGAAATCCATAGGTTCTGTTTGCTTTTGGAATTGTCAAAGACAGTAAATAGTCACCCTGTATTTTTCCTTTGTTCCGGAAAATATTTTAGATATTTTGCTTCACGAAGGTTGCTCTGTGCTTTTGTTGTTGACTTGATTTCACTGTGCCAACAATTAGTGCTGGTTACCTTGGAAACGCTCTGCACCCCACTGGGGATTTTGACAGGCACATTTTGACTGAAATTGCTTTGTTTTCCCAATTCTGCAAGCACACATGTAGCTAATCCTTTTGCTGTACACTATCTGTGTTCCTTCCCTAAAATGCAGTAAAATTAATGAAACATATTATTTTATCCTTTCCATCTGTTTACATCTCCATCCCTCTTTTAGCCCGTGCTCCGGGAACATTAATTACCCTTTGATTTAACTGTTCTCACTGTTCATTTTCTTGGTAGGTGTCTGAGGGTGACATTGTGAAGTTTTGACAATTTCCAGTCTCCTCCTTTTCATCCCTTCTTCCTATCATCCCTTTCCTTCAGTTTTCTCCTGGAGCATTTGTTCCAGCACATTAAACTTTGTTTATGCCTTAAACAAGTTCTGCTTTACAGAAAACAGATGGCATTTTCCATGGGCAGAGCAAACTCAAGGTCCTCTGCCACTGCAGTGGTAACAGATAGAGCTACTGATAGAAAGGCTGGGGGTGCTGCTGCTTCAGCCTGGGCAGAATCTCTGGGTGAAACAGTAGGGACACTTTTTTTAGGAGGAGCTGTCCTTATTGCTGTGAAGTGGGTGCTGGGGTGACAAGAAGTGCTAGATAGGTGGGCTGAGTGAACTGATTGAATGACAGTAATAAAATACAGGCAGCTACAGTCAGGGGAGGAGAAGAACTGGGGAGACAGACTGGTTTGAGCAGGGCAACTCTGGCCTGAGAATTACCGATGCTCCAGTGAGTTGATGGCAATTCCCTGGGTGAGCTGTACCAGCCCCATTTGCTCTGCCAGCAGGATCTCTGAAGCAGTGCGAGGACACATATCTGTGAGGCAGGAGGATGCTGTGAGCCCTGCCCATAGGAGATTTCTCCCATCAAAAGCACTTCTCAGAATAATAATACAGCACTGCAGATTAGGGTAGGAGAGAGAGATGTCTCAACTTGAACAGTTCCACTTAGGAAGTGATGCTCATAGCAAACTCAGCTCCTCAATGGATTGAGCCTGAGGTTATGGTATGTTGGAAGAGAAAGAGGAAAGGTGCCCGAGGCTGAAGGAAATCCATTAATAAGGGTACAAAGGGAGACAACACCACACATTAGTGCAGAGTGTCACAGATCCCAGTTTTGCTCTTGCCTTTATAGTTGCCAATTGTTTCTAACACTTTCCTGGAAATATTTGGTGAAAGCTCTGACACCTCTTGCCACCATCTGTACATCTGTCTCTGGGGTTGGTAAACCTGTCTGTTAAAAAACTTAATGGACTGGAAAGGTTTCCTGGGAAATTAATGTACTGTAAGTAATGGATTCAGGTGGCAGTGGAGACATCTGCCGTCCATTGACAACTGCAGCAGCATCAATAAGAAATGAAGGAAGGCTTTGACACAACATCTTGGCCTTCTGCAAGGTGTGATGCCAGGTGTTTGTCACTGCTGTAGCCATATTTGGCATGTGACCTTGCCTTAACAGCCCCTTGTTGAGTCTCTGTCAGTGAAGGGGGGTCTCAGGAGTCTGGAGGGAGTGTCTGTGTGTTGCCTGCTGCAGTTTAAACATCAGTGCCAGAGCAAAGAGTCCTGTGTATCCCAGTGCTCTGAAAGGGTTTGTGTCTCTGAGATACCTGTGGGACAGGGAGATTCCAGATGTCCTGATTCAGTATGCCAGGGGCTGGGATGTGTAGAAGAATTGAGCTGACTTCCAAAACCAGGAGCAGAGATTGCTTACTGTTTTGACTTTTAATTTTGGTGTACATCAGCATAGTGCTCAGGACAGGTGCCTGTTCCCTCAGCAGGGCAGAGTCTTCTGTTCCTGCCAGAGAGCAGCCACTTTAGCAACTGTGCAGGCCTGACCTGACAGCCTGTTGGAGCTTGGTCAGAAGTGACAACCTTTAAGGGAGCAGCAGAATCACTGTGCCTGTGCATTAGCTCCTGGCCTCTCAGGAGCTCGGGCTGCTTGCTGTCCATAGGCTTTGAAAGCTCATTCACAATCATCTTTCACAATGTCTTCTCTTTGTTGTGGACATCACTTTCAAGGATCACGTGTACTTTTGGGTACCACATTCCCTGAAATCAAACTGGGAGACTCAGTTGGTGTCCCGTATCATGAACAGCTGACACCTTGGTAAAAAGTATCAGCATTTTACTCTGCAAAATGCAAAGGAAAACCATGTTACCATGTTGCCTTTCTTCATGCCATTGCAGTCTTACTGGAAGCTAAAGTCCTTGCTGCCTTTGAGAAACATAGAAACATACATTTGGTATTACTTGTCATTTGTTAGGGCCAAAGTAGAGTCAGAGAATGTCTACTTGCTTAAAGAGAGGGAAAATAAATACCTCTAATGAATCCAGAACTTTCAGGCTGTGAAGTATTTGCCTGGCATCCAAGATGGCTAACTCTCACTCTCCTTTTTTTTTTTCTTTTTTTTTTCTCCTTTATCATTAGGCTTCCTTGAACTTTAACTGAACCATAAGGAAACTATGAAGAGTCTCAATAGCTGCCCTGTGAGGATTTGACTTATCCATTGGATCTGCTATTTATAGTGTCCATTAGTACAAAAATGTCTGTCCTTTTGCAGCACTCATGTATAGCAAGAACACTGCTCTTCTGGCGAACTGTCTGTGCCTGCCGTGTCACCCAAAATATCCATCAAAAGAGTGTTCAGAAGTGAGCCTTTCTTGATTAAAAAACCCCAGCCAAACAAACAAAGCAAGCCCCAAAACCCAGAGGCCATTTTTATTTACTTATTTTGCGTAGCCTAAAATTGAAATTTCCATTTTTCAAGAGGCAGCTTTTCACCCCAAGCCATATCTCCCTGTGGAACATAATCTTTGTCCCAAGTAAATTAGGTCGGGAAGAGAGCTTTGAGGATGGGAACTTTCTTCCAGCCTTGGAGAGCCCATTTGAACCCCAGAACCAGGCTGGATATGAACTAAAATAAATTCTGTAAGAAAGGAGACCATTTTTAGTGGGGATTTGTCTTTGTTGGGAGGAGGCGTGCAGTAGTGTGGCTGATGGAGAGCAGGTGACCGAGTGGGTTTCCTTTGGATATGCTCCCGTGTACTAAATCTGGCATACATTTACATAGTCTAAATTTAAAACATTAATTGAAGTCTTTTCTTAAAATTTTCATATGAAAATAATCTGTAAAAATTGATTGTTCTATCAGTCTTCCTAAGTAAGTCTCGATTTGTTCATCTGAGCTAACAGTACAGACTTGATGACGTTACTTTTGTCAGTAGTATTATGATGAGTAGATTAATGGAATTTTTGACAGAAGGGTCAGTTTTACATCCTCCAGATGCAAAACTGGTGGCACTCAGCCTGGGGACTTCCGGAGCTGTGCCGCTCTGCGGAGTTGTGTGCCATGCTTCACACCAACAAAGCTGCTCCCGTTCTGAAAGAACAGCCGCCGCGAGTGGCAGAGGATGCTTGTGGAAGGGGTTTGTTTCTGCTGCGTGTGCTGCGCAGTACGCTGGGGCTGTGGCAGGGCGGTGGAGAGGGGACTGTGGCCGCAGCAGGAGGATGGGCCATGCCACAGATTCATTCTCCCAGTTTTCCCCCGTCTCCTCGTGCTTTGCATTTGGCACGTGCCTCACAGCACAGGGAATTTCAGGACCTGGAATGGTTCCAAGGGGCTGTTTGTGTCCAGACCCCTGCTCTGCACCGGCAGCCCCACGTGACAGTCTGTCAGTCGTCGTTCCGTGCTTCTCAGAAGGAAGCAGCCAAGAGGTGTTGAGAAGCACACTCAGCATCCAGCAGGCCTGGAAGCAGGTGAAATTTGAAAAGCCCCCAAGTGAGGTGTGGAATCCTGAAAGGCAGCTGGGGAGATTGATGGGACTTAATATCTCTGTTCTTCGGTCCACAGGACGAGCCACATGCATGACCTGATTTATGGGGTTATGGGGCTTGATTAGATCTACTTAATGTCAAAGTGGAGTTTACTCTCCTACCAGGGGCACGGTGTTGAAAGGGAGGGACAGAGAATGAGCTGCCATTTGTGGTCTCCTGCTAATGCAGGCAGCCACATCATACGTAGGCCCTTTTGTAAATCTATCAAGCTCCGTCTCAAAATCAGTTGAGTTGTTCCCTGCCAAGTGGAAGACTGCCAGAACTTCACACCTCTAGCAGTAGGAAAGCAGCATCTTCAGATTTCTAGTCTGAATTTATCCTTGGCAGGATAATACACTCATGTATTCTTGGGCTAACAGTTTTTAAAATCAGATTATTTTTTGCATTGCTTGGTAGTTGTTCTGACATATCTATCTACTCTTACTATTGGCAGCAGCCAATCAAACTATTGCAGTCACTGCTTTCCTGGTGACCGGTCAGGAGCAAAGTGAATTGTAAGATATAAATACCAACAACTATGAATGTTCCTTGCCAGTGGGTGTTCGGGTTTTTTATATCTCATTACATAGTTTGTGTAAAGGAGATTAACATGACACTTTGTTTTTAGACAAACACAACTGTGAAAGTTAAGGCACTGATATCTGCTGGGGTTTTTTTGAGAAAAAAAAAAAAAAGAGCTTTTCTAAAGGACAAATGAAGAGGAATAGCTTTATGTTAAAAGTATGAAGGAATTCTGTAAGAGTGCTAACTGTGAGAAGAAATCATCACTATTGATCTAATGGACAGCATCCCTTGTTAGGGCAGTTGCTGTAAAGTTACATGTAGGGCATTGATTTAAAGATAATTCCCCTTTGCAGCTGGTCCTTGCCTGAAGGCTGCAGTAATGGGTGAGCAGAGAGCTTTTCTTTCTGCCCTCGGGCTGGTGATTGATGTGGGCTCTGTGAGTGCCTCCTGGCAGGAGCAGAGTATATTGCCATCTGCCATTAGAAACCTCTATCTCTGTGGCAGGGCTGGAGCAGTGCTGGAGCTGGTGCTTTTTCCAGGTGTGTCCAGCCATGCAATCTGGTGGACCCGCCGCTGTGCAGCATGTTGCCTTCCCTAGGGCTCATCTCCCTCTCGGATCCCAGCAACCTGCATTTGAAACAACTCTCAGCCAGCACTCAGAAATAGCTGGAGAGTGAAAGGGTTTGTTTCCATTGAGTTTGGCTGTTGAGAGGGAGGAATATGATGATTAATGAGTAATAGAGAGTGGGCTAATGCACAGATAAGAAAATGAAACCCTTTTTCTCAGATTTTTTTTGGGGGGGAATCACCTAGGTTGGAAAAAACCTTTAATATCACCGAGTCCCATCATTAACCCTGTTCTACCAAGTCCACCACTAAACTGTGTCTCCAAGCACCACATCTATATGGCTTTTAAACACATCCGTGGAAGGTGGCTCAACCACTTTCCTAAGCAACCTGTTTCAATGCCTGATAACCCTTTCAGTAAAAATATTTTTCCTGATGTCCAGTTCAAACCTCCCCTCATGCAACTTGAGGCCATTCCCATTTGTTCTAGTTACTTGTGAGAAGAGACCAGCACTTATGTCTCTACAACCTCCTTTCAGGTAGTTGTAAAGAGGGATACAGTCTCCCCTCAGCATCTTTTTCTTCAGATGAAATAGCCCCAATTTCCTCAGCCACTCCTTCTATGATTTCTTCTCCAGGCCCTCCCCCAGCTTAGACTCTCTCCTCTGGACCTACTCCAACACCTCAGTGTCTGTCTTGTATTGAAGTGCCCAAATCTGAACACAGTACTCCAGGTGTGGCCTCACCAATGCCGAGTACAGAAGGACAATCACCTCCCTGCTCCTGCTTGCCACACTACTTCTAAGGCAAGCCAGGATGTCACTGGCCTTCTTGGCCACATAGGCACACTGCTGGCTCATATTTAGCCACTTGTTAATTAGCACCCCTAAGTCCCTTTCTTCTGACCAGCTTTCCAGCTATTCTTCCCCAAGCCTGTAGTGTTGCATGGTGTTGTGGCTCATGTACAGGACCCGGCACTTGGTCTCATTGAAGCTCCAACAATTGACCTTGGCCATCCAAGTTTGTCCAAGTCCCTCTGTAGAGCTTCCTGACCCTCAAGCAGATCAACACTCCCACCCAACTTGATGTCATCTGCAAATTTACTGAGGGTGCATTCAATCTCCTCATCATGATCATAGATGTTAAACAGAAGTGGTCCCAATACTGAGCCCTGAGGAATGTCACTTGTGACCGGCTGCCACCTGGATTTCACTGCATTCACCACTGTCCAGCCAGTGCTTTACCCAGCAGAGCGTACCAGGCCTGTCCAAGCCATGAGCAGCCAGTTTCTTCATGAGAATGCTGGGGGAAAAAAGGTGTCAATGGCTTTCTGAAAGTCCAGGAAGACAACACCTAGAGCCTTTCCCTCATCCACTAGATGGGTCATCTTGTCATAGAAAGAGATCAGGTTTGTCAAGCAGGACCTGCCTTCCATAAACCCATACTGACTGGGCCTGATTGCCTGGGTATCCTGTGTATGAAGCATGATGGCACTCAAGATTATAATTTCCATGACCTTCCCTGGCAATGAGGTCAGACTGTTCAGACCTTCAGTTTCAATAAGGCTTTGCAGTGCAATCTGAAAAGGGGTGAGGAGGACAGATGTACATCTTCATCATACAGAAATGGCATTTGACCCTTTTTTTCCAAGTCTCTCCTCAGCATAGCTGTCTGTCTAGGAGGTGCCTTTAATGTATGCTGTGTGCTGCTGAGGAGGAGATACCATCCAAAGTGCATGTAAGAATGCAGCTAATGCCATAAATTACATGTCAAGGAATCCCATTTTTCATCTGTCTGTTCTATCCTTGTTTGTAAAACAGTACCTGAAAGAAAAAAATCTATTTAAAAAATCATTGAAAATGAACATCTTAAAATCTTGCAGTTGCTGCACATTATGCCTAACAGAAATAATATTAAATAATGATGCTTTGTGCATATCTCTGTTAAGGCTGGGTGCCTGTTTTTTATAAATACTCAGCATTTTCCACTGAGATCTTTGGAGTATCTGGTCCTTGAACTGTAGTTTCAATGATTTATTTATATTTTAGGATGAAATATTACTTTTAAAAATGGATTAAGTCCACCTCCAGTTTTTTATTTTTAAGCTAATCTTTATAATTTTAAAACACCATTCTCTCTTTTCTCTCTCTCTTTTTTTTTTTTTTTTTTTCCTAACTTTGCTGCTGCCACAGAAGAAGTGTCTGCGAGGATAGTGCAAGTAGTGACAGCTGAAGCTGTAGCAGTCCTGAAAGGTGAACAGGAAAAAGAAGATCAACACAAAGAGCAGCCTGGACCACTACCTTTAGGTAAAACAAAATAATGTCTGAAGTATCCTCATGTCTGCAAATGTTTTATATCTATATTACAGAAAGCAGTTACAGCTGCATATTCAAATAGCTTATGGCCACAGATGAACTGCAACACCACTGGATAAATGCTGGAACCACGAAATTATAGTGGATCCTTGTTGCCTCCAGTTCTTTGCGGCCCTGTGGCTCTCATTCCCTGTTTGGTGTAACAACTCTTCTCGTGCTTTCTGACTCTTGAGTGTCATAGCTGTGAATGTGGTTTTGTTGTCATATTTGATGGGACCCAGCAGCATTTGAAGCCCCTTGGTGTTCATGAACACCATGGAAGAAAGATTAAGGTCTGAAGAAGTGAAGATAAGAAGAGAACATGAAAAGAAAGTGAGGCTTTGCTGGCTGGGTGGTAGCTGCACAAAAAATGGAGGAGGAGCACTCCAGTAGGAAGCAAAGAGGAATGTGGCACGCTGGATGAGGGTGGAGGAAAGGTTAGCAGGGAGATTGTGGCAGAGGCAGTTATGCATGGTAGAAGCAAATGCTAGTGGTCCGTGCTGTGCCCGCCCATCCTCCTGCTGGCTCTTTTGTGAAATGTCTCTCTGAAATGCAAGTAGTATGTGTGTATGTTAAAAAGTTAAGTATACAGCCATTTGTACCTACAGTGCTTCCTCCAACTCAACACAACCTCAAGAGTATCTCTAACTATGTACGGCAAAGGCCAGAGAAAAACCGTGCTCCGTCCTGAGGTAGGGCAAGGCTTGCAAGCCCACCCCAGAATAAATTCTGCTGAGTGCATGTACACTGTCATCAGATCAAAGTCATGCCTTGTGGCATTTTCCCCACAGGCACTCTGCTGTCTTTGGTGCAGTGCCTGGACCACATGTAGGGGTGAATTAAAGTCAATGAGTAGTTTAGAATATTTGTTGGAAATTCTGTTCTGTTCACACCTGAAGGACAAGTCACATAAGGGTCTCTTCCAATCCACAATGAAATCAGTAGAAAGAGGCCTAGCAAATTCTGCTGGGACTTTGAAAATGTCCTTTCTATGCTTGGGAAGAAGCTTCAAATCAGAAATGGAGATTTGCTGTTGAGACTTTCCATTTATAAGTTGGATCTTTAAAAAAAGATCTTTTTACTTTTTCTTTTTCTTTTTTTTTTTTTTTTCTAATGTGGGTGAAGCTGCAGTAGTGGATCTGTTTTTAAAAAAAATCTTCAAGTGATTGGTATGAAATCGAATGCTGAATTATGCTGAGTTCATTTAAGAAGCAGTTTGTTGAGGATTTCATCATACTTGAATTGAAGTAATTGATAAAACATCATCTGTTTTCAGCATGTAGTGTCATGACCGAAAATGAATCTGAAACCTAGTCCAAGTGTATCTAAGATTTCATTGCACCTTGCTCAGCTAAATCACTGTTATGTCACAGTGGACATAAGTTCCCTATGTTGATGTCTTCTTTATTTAGACAAGCAATATTTTCATGTATTCTGTGATTAAACTTCATCTCAGCAGAAGGAAAAAAAAAAGAAGTACAGAATGTTTCCTGTTCCCAGCCTCAAAGTCAATTGAAAAGACTGGATGTCAGTTTCTGATAGCATGAATTATAAAATCTCTCATGCTTAGATGCAGTGTTGTTGTTGTCTTGGGTACTGAAGGTTTTCAAAGTGGAAATACTAATTTAAAAGATATTTTTATGCTTGATTTTTTGATTGTACTCTGTGACCAGATTTTTTAAAGTAATTCCTACCATCTGGGAAAAAAAAAATCCTTTTATTGTAACTTTTAAAATCCGTATGTTCTGAAAGGATGTATCCCAAGTTCCACTAAGCACAAGCTCCCATCAAATGCTCGTCTTGTCTCAGCAGAACAGGCTGAGTGCCATTTGTATCAAGCACCAGTCTCCCTGTAATTAATAGCTGTGTCTCATTTTCACTGTTCGGTTCCTAGCAGCTGAGGAGTCAGCCAACCTGCCTCCTTCCCCGCCTCCGTCGCCAGCTTCCGAGCAGACTGGAGCTCTGGAGGAAGGTAAGGGTCTCCCGGATGTTGAAGTGCACAGCTGTCAGCAGAGGAGTGAGACATGAATCTAAAGGATGGGGGAATCAGAAAATGGAGATACTTCCCGCACCTTGATGTGAAAAGCTAAGGCATTCCCCAGCAGTAACTCCCTATCTGCAAACCAACTGCAATGCATGGATGAGGTAGACACATATGCACAGAGGTAACTGACAGGATACGTTAAGTCCAAAAAAGATGGTGATGCTCACCTTTTCTCTGTTATGTGCAATATGAGCCAAGATGTCTGCTGTCCCAATGTGGTCACCAAAACTATGACACTGTGTGGGTCATCTTTCTTTTCTTAGGATTTGTTTGGCTGCTTTTTTTTTTTTTTTTTTTTTAATTGCCATTAGCTTTGGTTTTGGAATCTTAAATGCATGAAAGCAAGTAGATTCAGAGTTGGATCATTTCTTTGGTCTTCCACCTGTAATTCATGCTTCAGTGCCTACGTGTATTTATTGAGGGTTCTGTACACGGAGTGCAGGAGTCAAATTCTGGTGCCACAAAGCAAATTTGTACTCTGTTCTGCACAACAAATGTTGAATTTCAGCAGCTCATGATCACTGTGCTTTCCTCCTCTAAAATCTCCTCCAGCAAAGAACTTAAGCATTGGCTTGATTTTAAGCAGATGCCTACATCCAGTGAAGTTGTCACAATGGTAAACATGAGTGTCAGTGCTTTGTTAACAAAACAATGACCGCATCAAGGCCTTCAGTGTAGGGAGACAGCAACACATTCAAACTGAGACTTCTCCTGTGGATAAGAGGGGAGGATTTGGGTTCACATACTTCAGGGGACTGTCAGTTGAACTCTGCCACTCTATCAGTAACAGTTTTATGTGTCCATTTATTTCCTTCTTGGATTTTCTTTTAGCATTTTTTCTTTCTTTTTATTAAATACGTGCATGAAAATAATTTCTTATTGTCAGCTGAACAAACCTTGTTGGCATTTTAACACAGAGCCTCTATGAATTTGAGAGTGGACCGTTGGTGTTTCCTGTGCTGGCACCATCTGCCTCTCACTTTGTCAGGACCCTGCAATTATGCGTTTCCCCCTGTGGTGATCTTGAGATACTGCAATTACAGGCTGTGTTAACAACAGTATTTGTCAGCCCACTGTACTGAAAATACCTACTGGATGTGGTTAGTAACCGATAGAAAGAATTTGATTAATTGATTGGGATATTTTTAAACATCTGGCCATTGTGTGTTTAAAAGAACCAGTACATCAGTTCCTGGACTCACCACTCAGTGGTAATGGCAATCAAACTACCAACTGAAAAGGAATATAGCAGGGCATTAGCAAAGGCTTTTAGAATTGCTACCATTGTTTTTTCATTCACTTGACTAGTTCAGCATATGCTTTTTGATTTTTCATATCACAATAGATGGCTTGTTCTTCTGCTTCAGGCCAATGTCAAGGTTCTTCCATTACCCTTAGTTGGAGATCAGCTTTGCGTACTGTTTCTATCAGCATTGTTATCTGCACGTATTTTAGGATTTTATAAAATGCTCCTATTGACTAATTGACAGGAGGTTGTAGATTGCCCCCTAAGCAAATAGAAACCATTCTGCTAGTTATATTAACACAGGAAGGTGGGAAAACATTATACAACTGGTGGTTATTATAAACTAGAGGGCTGTGCTGTTCCCAGCTGTGCAGATGACTCAGCAAGTCACTTAACATATTTTTTCACTTTCTTTGCATGTAGAATAGAGTTAATATAATAGCACGTACCTACCTACCCCGCAGGGGTGGTTGCAAGGGCTGAAAGGTCAGTGTTTGGGAGTTGTTTTGGTGATTTATACAATGCCACAGTTTTTAAAAACATACAAATTACTTCCTTTTAAAAACATTCAAATAATTAACATTAGTCAAGAGATACTTTTTCCATGACAAGATTTTGATTCAGCTCTTCATTTTTCAGAGCAAATGGCCTGTATAAATCCTAAAAGTGTAGGTTTGTCAGGGAAGTATGGACAGAAATGATGTGCTGAGTCATTCATGCACTCTGCTGGAAGCTTCCTGTTTATGTCTGAATACAACTGGAATTCACAGTAGAGTTGGTTGACAAACAGAAGGAACTTCTTGAAAAAAAATTCACCAGAGGGATATTGTGGTACTTTTTCCCAAAAATGTCAGTGTTGTCATTTCAATGTTGTTTATGATAGTAAAAATCTGGCATTCTGCTCTCTATTAGAAGAGGTGGTACTTATTTTCTGTAGGTAAGTTGAGCTTTTGCTGAATTGAGTGAGTCAGGCCTGTCATTTTTATTCAGGCAAAGCTCCCGTTTAGAGGAGTTTGCCTGAGTAGGGTTTGACCCAATTTTACTGTGCTTGTTCAAACCTTCAATCCCCTATAACATCTGACTATCCATCCTCATGCACCTTTACATTTTCTGTCTGTCCTTCTGCTCAGTAGAATACAGTTTATGAATTTACCCCAATTCTACATTTGTTGAACAAAAAAGATGAGTGCTTGGTGTGAACCTCCTCCCCCTCCTGCCCCCCTTCAAATATTTTCCTAATGCACTTGTCAGTGTGTGTTGCATTGCTTTGAGTCCAAGAGAGACTTCCTTCAGTCATAGTAGGAAGGAAATCACAGTTGTAGACATGACAAAGGTGGATGTGGCCAGCCATGCAGCAAATACAAATTAAAAAAAAAAAAAGGTAGAAAAGACAGAGGGGTTTGTGGGTCAAGTGTATTTCATGAGAGAAAAGAGTCAGTGGATGTAGGTTTCTTTCATTCGGCTGCAGAAAGACATCCAAATGAACCTGTCTCTTTTTACTGCTGCAGAAGGTAAGAAAGCTAATTTGCCTTATTGAAATTCCTTCATTTATTTCAACTCTAGTAATATAATTTTGCTCAGGAAATGATATTTTCCTTTACACTGTCATCCTTTTCTCAGTTGTATCTGGTCATGCAGGGTTGGTGTGACATTCTCTTGCCAACTTGGCATTTCTTTTGTGCTCCGTGCCTTTTGACAAGAGTCAAAAACGCCTTAATGTAAAAAAATTTCTAGATGTTAGAAGATAGAGGAATGCCTTTTATGGACTGTCTTCCATTTTGAATAGCCATTTCAGTCAGATAAAGCTTTATACACTCAGTAAGAATGATTTGCAAATCGAAAGGTGCCCTATAGAAACAGATCCATTTACAGTGAAAATTACTTATTGAAAGGCATTTTCAAAAGATACCTGGAAGCTAAAGCAGAATTAGCCTTTGTGAGTAGTGATTTTAATCTTGGACTTCAGATTAGATTGGGGATTTTTTTCCCACGCTTTGAGATGAAAAAGAACTATCAGAAGGGACTACAATAACAAAGAAAGGATTTTTCTTTGCTAAAGTAAAACCATATCCTTCTTTAAAGACATCATTATCCTGTTAATGAAATTATTTGTAGTAATTTTGAAATATCTTTATTAAAACTGATAAATAATGCAAATCCGTAATAGCCACAGACATAACAGCCTCAAACTATGCTAGACTTTGCACTCCTAATGATTGTGGACCACCACAATAATATGTAGTAAGCTTTTTTGCTGTTGTCATTTACTGTGGTTTAATGCTAAGCCATGGCCTGTATTTTCTTGCCAACAATCCATTCAGAGCCTATAAGTAAGAAATGTTCGTCTTTGTTTGCAACAGTATAGAGATGTCCTGGGGTTTAATCTTCACCCCAGATAAATATGACCCACAGCTGGAAGGAGAACCTCCCCTTTTGCGCATCCTCCTTCTCCATGTTCTGCTTCTGACTGTATCAACCTTCTGTTCTTTTCTCCACAATGTCACAGTTCCAGCAGAAGAGGTGACAAGCACATCAACCCTTTCCACTCTTGTCCACAGTAATACATGGACTAGTGTGAGGGCACCCTGAAAAGAAGCAGAAGTTGTAGTTTTGAATCCTTCCGGTTTTAGAAAGGAGTTGATTCCTGGTCTCTTGTGCCTGGAGACGTGCCCTCACCCCCTGTAACCCTGCAAACCGTGAGCCCCTTCAGATCTGTCACTGCATGTTGTAGTCACTCCATAGGTTCTGCATTGCCAGTGGATGAAGATGCTGCCCTGCATCCTGGCTGCTGGCTCTCAAGTCCTAGGGAACTGTGGGAAGCTCAGGTACAGCCCCACGTTTCTTGTTGCAGTGCCTTGCAGAACTTCCTGCTTGGCAGGTTGCTGGCTTATCTTTCCACCTGCCTCTTTCACAAAAGCCTAAACCCCTGAAGCTGGGGTTTGGATTCCACTATGAGATTGAAGGAACTGAACTGTCAGTGGTTCAGGCACTCTGGAAGGTATGTGAGAATGATTCTCTTCAACTGAATTCTGTGGGTGGTGTTTGTGTACATGCCTACATACCTTTGGTCCTGACCAGCCTCAAACTGTCACTAAATCTTAAATACGAATAATCCTTCTTTTGTAGCACTCTGTTACATATCAGAGCTGCTAATATTGCCATCAGTTAATAAGTTTTCCTCCTTTTTGTGGGTGATTGAGCGTGAATGGGCTGATAATACAGCATTCTTTTCCCACGTGGAAGAAATACATGTCATTTAATTACAGGACACTTGTTGCCATGTTGCTGCAGAAAGCAGAGGGTGCTTTTTTTTAAAGACATAGATGTTATCTTGTTACAGTGAGCTATAGAAAGAAAATGAAAACTTACTGTTATGTACCAGGAAGAAACTTAGAGCTCTTATAGATGGAATAGGCTTAGCTAAAAATTGCTTTCCCAGACTTGGGTAATGGTAGTTACATAATCATTCATAAGTCATCTTGTTTTCAGGTCACAGACAGAGATGTGGTTAGTATCTGTTACATTCAATATCTGTTAAAGCCTTGCTTTTGGACTTCGTGTTTTGGATCTGAGTGGAAAGGTTTGGAGGCTCTGGGGAAACTCGTCAAGTTGTAATTGCCTGGAGAAAGGCCCAGGACACCAGGCATGGACTTATTCTTGAGGTTAGTAGGAAATTCAGTGGGAGAGCTGCAGCTGCTAACAGTACCCCATGAATGTAGTGTTCATCAAGCTGCCAGTTGCCATATACAGAGAATGGGCGTAGGTATATTTTCTCCAGTACTAGATGTTTAGTTTTTCACAGCTTTATTCATGGCAAGAGGGCACCTGGGCCTACACCAGCACTCAGGTCTCCCCTTAAGGTTTGGATGGATGGGATGGTAGGCCAGTCACTTTTATTGGTTAGTGTTATTTTTCTTTGTGTTTAAAAAACCAACCCAAGCTCCCCCTGCCTGTAGCTGTCAGCAGTGATGTAGTCCTGAGATGATTATGTGATTATCTGCGGTCATTCAGTGACTGTGAATAAAGCTGCAAACACCTGGGTGGGAGCTGGAGCACCCCCAGAAACATGACACAACGGTGGAAAATATAGGACTAACAGAGATTGCTGTGAGCAGCTTTATGTGCCCTTTATCAGGGAAAACAGTAGCAAGCTATTTGTGGAAGGAGTTTATTGGTTGTTTGTTACTTATAAAGAAAAGGAGAAAGTGTGGAATTTTGAAATAGATACAGTGATAAATAAAAGTGTCAGTAACTGAAGTGGAAGCTGTTTTGCTTGTTAATTAAAGGACTTTAAAAATTGACACTTTCAAGTACTTTGTCTAATGACTTGAGGGATAGAGCTGTGGCAGGGTGCTTCAGAGGCTTCTAATGCGGTCACTCAGCTGTATAATACAGAGAGTGTCAGGGACAGGTGTGAGATGCAGCTTGTCACAGTATGTATTCATCTAATGGATGTATAGTTTTGAAATTTCCTTATTCCTACAGTTTCTTATTCTTTTTAGAAGAATTCTTATTCTCCTACAATGTTCATAAACACTGTAGGAAGTATTGATGGTCCATGTGTTAAAATGCACAGTTGTCTCCTTCCTCTATCCTGCGTTAACCTGTAGCCTGGCTGATTTCATCTGCTCTGCAGTATGACACAGTGGCTAGTGTTGCTAGTGCATGTGTCCATCCTGTCGTGTCTTTTCTTTGTCTGTCTGTCCTGCAGTTTTTGTCTGTGTGTGTCTATTTGTAGATGAAGGGGCGGAGGATAAGGTGGGACTGCTACAGCATTGCCCAGGCTGTGGGCCTGCTGCCAGCCGGGAGTGGCGTAAACACCTGGCCCCCTGCATTTCAGTGTCTGTGCCCGATGATGAGCCCTACAATTCGGATGAGGAATACTATGAACACCCTTTGTTCAGCTCAGAGTGGACTGGCTCTAGTACACATCCCAGTGCCACAGTGAAGAGCACAGAGGTCTTGTTGGGCCATAATGAAGGTGAACTGAGCATGGTCCCATGTTGTTCCTCTTCCCCTCTACCCACCTGCCATCCATTCCATCATATATGTGCCTGGGATTGCTGCTTTCTGGGGAGGGAAACCTAGTTTTGTTTTCTCCCTACATGGAAATGACGCCCCTCCAGAGTCTCTCCAGCTCAAAGTGAAGCTGCAGCGTGAGCAACGGATGCAACTTTGGGGTCAGTGAAACCATGGTCCCTGCTTAAATCAGGGCTCTTGGTCTACTGTCCCAGTTTATAGCAGAAGCCATGGGAGCATCTAGTTAAAAGAAGCATAAGCTTATTTTTTCTTTGTGCCAGAGAATTACTGCCAAGAACAGTGTGCAAAATAGGCCAAAAGATTGTTACTGGAGGTAAGTCAGTGGTTAACACAATGAGGGAAAAAAATTCCCATATCTATACCAAAGATAGCAGTGGAAGGTTTTTAATTCTCCAGTAGGCAACAGAAATCAATTTTACCCCACTATGCACAGGTAACTTGAGGCAGTATTGAGTCATGTTTGATACCCAGTTGTTTTGTGGACACAGCCAGTTAACATTGTGTCAGCTGACTGCAAACAAGGAGGGAAAAAAAATTACTCTTTGTGGGTTTCTGCACTCACTTTTTCTATGACCTGAGCACATCAGTATTTATCAGTGGGAGTTACATGAGAATGAAATGGCTTTTGAGGAATCTAGGGAGAGTCTATTTCAGTGACTAACAGGAATGCTGACGTCTTCTCCAAGGGAAAATAGATTGTTTTATCTTGCAGCTTTTGACTTACTCAATCTTGGGACACAGGAGCTGAAGTTAAAAGCAGTTCTGAATCCTTTTAGGTTTGTGTCTCAGGAAGATGGAGGTGTATATCTGAAATTACTCACTGGGTCTTTTCAAGAAAACCAGAGTTGTTCAGAATTAACAGTCTAGTATAACCTAATACTGCAACAGCAGAAAGAGATCAGTGCTTATAACTGGCAGTTGTTACTGTCAGCATGTCTGCCTGAAGCTAGGGGAGACGTATCACATAAGTAGCAACAGTATAGCTGGGTGCCTATAGCTGTACTTGGGGATTGTTCTATTTTTCAAATTTTAAAATTATTCCTTAATCTCTAAGAGTAAACTCTTCAAACAGTATGATATACTGTGGGCCTAAATAATCTTTGATAATGTTGTCTTGCTAAATCGTCCTACAGAATCATAGAATGGACTAGGTTAGAAGGGACAATTAACCTCAATTGGTTAATGCACGACCAGCTTCCTTTTCAGTCTTATGCATCTACCTCTGGTGAAAGTGCAAGGTCTGGGAACAGCTATGAGAAAAAATAGCTATGGGAAAAAAAACCAACAACAACAAAAAAATAAACAAAACAAAACAAAAATTGATTCTGAGTCCTGATTCTGAATCTTCTGGCTTCTATTCATTTAAGATATAGTATCTAAACTCAATTACTTTTTTTTTTTTAATGTTAATAATAATAATGTGGTGTACTTTACACAGTGGTATTTTCCCAGCCTCAGATAGTGTTTGTGTTCCTCAAATCATAAGGCCATAACTAAGGTGGATGTTTGATTGCCTGGTTTTCATTGCGCCAATCTTAGGAGAAAAATTAAGCCCTCATAAAGAGGTTTTATCTGAATACCAAGAGGCTGGATATAGCCACTTCCAGATTCCAAACCACTTTGTTCTGATTCAGTAAAGTCCTCACTCATGAGACAGGCTTTAAACCTAAGGAGGACATTAGGTTGACTGCAGCATGGCTGCAGGTCAGCTGCTTAAGTATGTTGCTGAAGCAAAGGTTTCACACTTGGTCCTGACTTCCTATCAGAGAGGATTCTAATAGAACATGTGAATATTATGAGCAACAATGACGAGAATGCAGTCCACAGTTGAGACTTTTCTAATTATTTTCCTGCCATGGCACAAGTAAAAACTGCTCTTGATACTGATGTACTGATCCTAACAACCCATGGTCTGAGCAGTGTATTTTAGAAATTCAGATGAACAAATAGTTATATTGTACTCATTGGTTTCTTTGAACCCATTGCTGACAAGGAAAGTGGGGGCTAGTGGGGAAATAGAAGAGAAAAATGAAGAGTCCCTTTGTGAAAACTCTGATTTTCACATATGGGCTTCAGATGTCAGGTAGCCTAAGGGAGAAGTTGTTTATGAAGCCACTCACTGTAGGCATCTTGGCGGAATTCTTGCAAATCCCTTAGTTATCAGTCATGCACGAGGCTTATTAAGACTATGGAAATGGCTCAACATTTTGCCAAATGTAAGGTTCATGTGATTGATTGACTTGCTAACATTTAGTAGTCAGCATTGCGAGGGTCAGTAGAAAGAAATTAATGCCTCATACCTCCCTCCTCAATTTAATGTTTTGTACTGGATTAAACAGCACATTTCTCAGAAAAAAATCAGTGTACCTTGAGCTCATTGATGTTGTCAGAGCCATCCATCATTCTATACCATCTCCATTTGCAATGAATATTTGACCCACAGTAATCTTTTGGGAGAGGTATACCTGTAAAACACTTTCAGCTCTCGTCTTACAGCAAACGTGTCTTTGGGTTGGTTTTTATTTTTTTGTTTTGGTTTGTTTTTCCCTAAGGAATGTTCAGTTCCACGGTGACTAAAATGGGCTGGATACTAACAGTACTTTTAACACACATCCAAAATGTTCAGAGCTGAAAGTGTTATGTAAAGGCAGTCCTGTTGAGCTGTGTGCTTGGTGTTTACTGTTGGTGTTGATGTCACCTCCTTATTCCATCCCCAAGAAGAAGAACCAGTAGAGAGGCAGATGCCTGTGGAAACAAAACCTGCTGCTCTTCCTGGGAAACAACTGGGGAAAGAGCATGGGCCCGTTGAGCCTTCAGACCAGGCAAAGGACCTCTGTGAGGGTCCATCGCATTCTGATTGGGAGGCCAAAGTGTGTTGTGAAGATAAAGTGCCAAGTGTGGCATCCAGCAGGGAGAATGTACCTGTTGTGGTGGAAACACCCCTGAAAGGCACCTGCCCTTCCTCGGCTGAGGAAGGTGTGTCCTCCTTAGGTTTGCATGTGTTGCTGCCGGTGAATCCTCCAGCTTTCTCCAGTGCTTTCCAAGGCTGCTTCATTTCCTGTTCTTCCCATTTATTAGTATGACTGCTCTTGTTATTATGCTTGAAGAGTGTGCAGATAACATGATTGCATAGGTGCTGTATGACAACATGGTTTCCCACCGCTGCGGCTGATTCCTGGTTTTTTACTTTGCCATGATAAAATATGCTTTGCAGCTAAGCTGATTCCTCTGCGTAAGCCTTTTCCCCCATCTCAGATGTGTTTGCCAGTCACATTGCTGATCTATGTATATTTTTTATTTTTGGTGAAGAGTTTCATCTGCTTTTCTTTCAAAAAGTAGATTTATTGACTTTGGCTATGACATAAAGAGTCTTAAACTGTAGAAATGTTTTAATTTGCATTGTGCAGGTTTTTTGCTTGGTTTTTGGTTTTGGGTTTTTTTGTGTGCGTGCTTCAGTGCAGTCTGGTTTACCTTCCCTAAAGCTATTGCTTCTTATATCCCTGCCATTCATTGCAGTCCATCCGTCTTCCCAGTCATTGCCAGAACTCTGATTTTTGTGTGTCTTACCTTAGTACAAATGTTTAACCCTGCTGGAGTGCCCTCATTAGGCAAAACTTCCATCACTTTCACTGGGATGTTTGCCTTCATAGCGAAGTTTAGGATTGGATACACAGGATGAAGTTCTGTTCTGCTTACTGAACAAAATATTTACTGCCATCAGTTGTCTTTCAGTATGTAATAACTAGACTATGGATTTTCCTTTTGATGGTATTTCTCTTCAGCCAATGCAACAAGGTATGGAGTAGTGATGTACCCATTCACTACCTGGCTAAGAAATGCTGCATTTGGGAATCTGGTGTTCTGGCTGGCTCAACTAAAGAATGTTAAGTTCCTTTGGCAGTCAGAACACATTTTGATGCCATTGGTGTTGTTAATTTGCACTACAGTAAGAGGCACAGTAGGATACATAAAGAGAGTCAGTACCTAGCTGTTTAACTCCTGTGAAAGGAGGATGACATCAGCTCAATGGCCATGGTTTTATACTTCATAGGGGTTGCACTTAAATCATCAAATGTAAAAACATAAAGGAGCAAAATCAGTGTAATTGTAGACCTCTAGGGTTTTATACCTGTACAGTTTAGAATGGCAGCTGCTTCCTTCGCTAAATGTTAACATATTTAAAGAATTACCAATACATTGAAACTAATTGTTCTAAAAAATACAGATTCATCAAAGCAAAAGGGTGTCTCCATGGACTCAAAGTCAGATATGAGGAGATTCAAAGTTGACCCAATGCTTGTTTTAGAAGAAACTCATGAAACTTTTTTTACAGATTACTGCAGGAAATTCTGCCACATTCTGCAGTATGTCTCTTCATATTTTCCATGATAAAAAGATTTCCATATGATATAAATCATTATTTTCCATAGAGTAATAAAAAAGAACAAGCTATTAATTATTAACAGTGTATAAAAACCCCAAACTTAACAGGTATCACTCCCTGAAACTGTAGTGGCAGACTGTAAGAGTAGCATTTGTAGTTTCAAATTAACTTAATTAGAGCCTGATCTAGTCATTGAAACATGCCAAGTATTTGTTGACTCCAGTTACAGCTGAAGATGGCTGTCTATTTTCAAGACCAGACCTTCAAGATCTGGGACTATTAATAGCTCTGTTGCTGATTTACACACACTGGTTTCATGACAGCAGGGAGATTTTTGTCATTTGCCAAAGAATGAATGTCAGAAGTTGGTACAATGAAAAAAATATGAAAAAAACAGCCTCTTCTGACACTTGCAAAGCCTTTTGTATGCATTATTTCTTTAGTTTAGGCTGCCTGTAGAAGAAAAAAGTAAAAAAGATATAGAAATGTGTAACTGTGTATGTTTTAAATGTCAGCAACACACAAAGATAGTTATTGATTGGACTGTATCTTGCAGATGTAGTACTAATACAAAACTAACATAGGCTACAGAGTCCAGCAAATCATACCAACAAAGAGAGGATTACTTGTGATTTTGCTGTTGTATACAAACCTTGAAGATGAAGAATTCACATGAAATCATATCATTTCAGTGCTCATATATTTATATATGAAAACCCCACATTTCATTATAAAACCTCATATATTGAATGGAAACTAGTATTTAACACTTCAAAGCAGATTTCTAGGTGGATGACCTTGCTGCATGTTTGCATCTTTGTCCCTCTCCTTTCCATTGTTCATACCAAGATGTTGTTGTAAGCCAATGACTGCCTGCCTCTAAGTGCTTTAAATAATTTTGTTATAAAACCCAAACAAACTACTTCAGGTTTACTTGCAGCCACGAAGATGGAATTCCGTGTCCAGGAGGGCACACGCCCTTTCGCAGCAGAACCCTTAGACACAAAGCAACATGAAACTGAGAAAGACAGTAAGACTGGTGAGCAACCTAAACATGATGCCTTAGTTTCACAGCCAACAAAAATAGAGGCTATAGATAAAATGGATTCCCAGAGCCAAAACAAAGGAAAAATGCCTTCACCTCTATCAGAACAGATCTTGGAAACTGATTCACAGAAGAAAGGGGAAGCCAGTTTTGCAGAACCTGCTGCTAAGTCTCTTGTTTCTCAAGAGCAAAAGGACTTGTCATCTGAACTGCCTAAAGGGAGCAAAATGGAAGAAAGGACAGCAGATGTGCCCTCATCATCCAACCAAGTTATGTCTATGAAATTTAAAGATGACCTTAAAGATGTCCAAGATCTTGCCATCAGCCACGTTGAAAGCTCTCTATTGCTATCAGAACCCAAGGCATACAAAAGTGAACTTCCTACAGGCCCATCTCCTACTGTTCCCCAGGAGCTTCCGTTCAAAGACAGTTCCAAAACAAAACAGGAACCCCCTGACCAACTGTTCACCAAAGATCTCTCTGCAGATGAACAGATGCATAGAGGCAGCACACTGGCTTTGCAAGAAATCTCAGCGGTAACTGTAGATGGCCTGAAAACACCAAGCACCCCGAAAATCCCTGCATGGGGGGAAGAGAAGGACATGACCAAAGATGAGAGTGATGAGGAAGAAAGGTATGACTTCTATGATAAAGGGGAAGCTCGAATATTAGATGATGCTAAATTTACCACAAAACCTGAAGTTAAGACATTTCCCCTAGATAAAACAGACTTTCAAAAGAGTGGTGAAGCTGAAAAGTCACCTGATATCCTCAAAGCAGAAAAAGAAATGGACCAAAGTGGGCTCCCAGCAACAGTAGACATGCAGCCAAGCACTCAGGTACCCTCAGCTAAATTAAGCCATGAACTGACCCTTGAGAAAGCAGCAGAGCACCCTGATACCACTCAGTTATCCAGAGAAACAGAGAAAGCCCCTGAGACACCAAGATTAACCACTGACAAGCTTCCTACTCTAGAAGCTTCCCAAGAGAAAGATGTTAAAAAAGATACCAAGGAGGATAAGACAAATGTTTCAGGTCCTCATCCAATGAAAGAGGAGGAGGATCGATCAGGAATGTCCAAGTATTTTGAAACCTCTGCTCTAAAAGAGGAAACCTTCAAAGCAGATCCTCTCAAACAAGGCAGTGATTACTATGAACTAAGTGACACTAAAGAAAGTGTGTATGAGCCTTATCAGACAGATCATCTAATACCTGAAGACAAAGAGGAAGAGGAGGAAGAATTACAGACAGAATTGGGTCAGCAGCAGAGTGTGCCTGCTCACGAACTAGGGTACAGTACCCTGGCTCAGAGCTTTACATCAGACAAATCTGAGGAACCAAGTTCACCAACAGAAAGAATGTTCACCATTGACCCCAAAGTCTATGGGGATAAGAGAGAACTCCACAGTAAAAATAAAGATGACCTAACTCTGAGCAGGAGCCTGGGACTTGGAGGAAGATCTGCAATTGAACAGAGAAGTATGTCTATTAACTTGCCCATGTCCTGTCTGGATTCAATAGCTCTAGGATTTAGCTTTGGTCGTGCACACGATCTTTCTCCCCTTGCTTCAGATATTCTAACGAACACTAGTGGAAGTATGGATGAAGGTGATGACTACTTGCCAGCAACCACACCAGCATTGGAGAAGGCCCCCTGCTTCCCCATTGATAGTAGAGAGGAAGATGAGCACATTGAAGAAGAAAAAGCAATGGCAGAAGAAAAAGTCCAGCCTGAGACAGTGGCCGAATCACCTTTCCTGGCCAAAGAGTATTACAAAAATGGAGGGGCCCTGGCTCCTGACTTGCCTGAAATGTTAGACTTGGCAGGAACAAGGTCTAGGTTAGCCTCTGTGAGTGCAGATGCTGAGGTGGCACAGAAGAAAACAGTTCCTTCTGACACTGTTGTGGAAGACAGCAGCATAACCCTGCCACCTGTGACAGATGAAAACCACGTAACTCTGAAAGCTGAAAGTCAGCTAGAAGACTTGGGCTACTGTGTTTTCAATAAGTACACAGTCCCACTCCCTTCTCCAGTTCAGGACAGTGAGAATTTAACGAGCGAAACCTGTCCCTTTTATGAAGGCACAGATGAAAAACTGAGACGTGGCCTAGCTCCTGACCTGTCTTTAATAGAAGTGAAGTTGGCAGCAGCTGAAAAATCGAAGGAAGAATTCCTCAGTGAAAAAGACTTAGGTCAGCATGCTACTGGGGAGTCTGTTCTGGCCAGGGACTTTGAGCAGGAGAAGAAAGAGAAGCTGCATACTGTGCTAGAAAAAAGTGAAGATCAAGTTGACTCTAAAGATGTGTATCCCATTAAAGGTGCAGAGGCACAGAAAACAAGACCTGAGGCAATTTTAGAAATGAAAGAAGAAAGTATGGCTGATAAAGTTAATGTAACTGGCGATACCATGTATGGCAGAATATCAGCCTCAGAGCTGGCAGTAGAAAAGGATGCTGTTTCTTTCTTGATGGAGGAGAAGACTCTCAGTGTTGTTCCTGAAATAGCTGAGATAGAAACTCTAATTAAACCCGATTACAATGCTATAAAGCATGATATGGAAGTGGCTGCAAGGAGAGCTGACCAAGAGTACAAGAGTCAGCTAGATACTAAGATCAACGAAGTTGTTACAATCACTTCAGGGAAGGACAAAGCCTCTGTTAAAAGAACAGAGCCTGAACTCAAAGACGCTCAACAGAAAGATCAGACCATCTTGTCCCGAGAAACAAAGGATGCAGATGTACTTTCCAAGTCCGAGCCTAGTTATGTGAAGGACAACATCAAACTGTCAGAAACAGAAATTAAGGAAAAAGTAACTAAGCCCGATCTGGTACATCAAGAGGCAGTTGATAAAGAGGAATCTTACGAATCTAGTGGAGAGCATGATCAAACCCAAGAAGGTTTGAATGGAGAATCCTTGAAACCAGAGGATATCAAAACAGAACCTCTAAAACCTCCCATGTCTGGTGAAGAGACACCTGCACAGTTGCCACCAGCAAAGGAGCCTTTGATGGAGCTCCAGCTTCCAAAAGCTGAGTCTCTCCAGGAAGAGCCTGCTGAGATTCAGATGGACAGCATACCACAACCTGCAGAAGGAATTGAAAAGATTCCCGATACAGCTGTGAAACCTATGGAAACCCAAAAGCTGCTGCCATGTGAAGAGACAGGTGGGGCCACAAAAGGGGAAGATCATGAAGAAGAGGAGGTAGAAGTAGGGCAAGAAGAAAAGGAAGAGGATAAGCGGCACTTTGTATCAGAAATACCCCCAGAAATAGACTTTGGGAAACTGGCTGCTGAAGTCAAGGGTAGCCCAGAAGCAGTGCCTGAACTGAAAGGCGTTATTGAATCAGTGGTGACAGTAGAGGATGACTTTATCACAGTGGTGCAGACAACAGTTGATGAGGGTGAATCTGCTTCTCACAGTGTGCGCTTTGCTGCTACTCAGCAGGAAGACATTGAAACAGGGGACTCCCAAGCTGAAGAGGAACTGGAGGTTGAAGAACTGGCTGACATTCAAGGTGAGCCCAAGGAGGGCTCCCCAGAAGCTCCTGCATCACCCCAGAGAGAAGTCCTGCTCACCGACTACAAGACAGAGACATGTGATGATTACAAAGATGAAACAACAATCGATGACTCCATCATGGACACAGACAGTCTCTGGGCAGATACTCAAGGTGTGCATTATCCTTTCTGTTTTGTCTGTTAAATATTTTTGCTTCCAAATCATAATGATCAAAAAGCAAAATCATTATAGTTGTAATAGTAATCTTAGCATGTTTCAGAAAAATAGTAAAATAGTCTTCTTTTTTTATTGATCTGTCTGCTCTGTGTTCAACTATTTTTCCCTGCTCCACGGCAGTATTGTTAACATTTGTTACTAATCTTTTTTTTTTGTTGTTGTTATAATTTGCTCTGATTCTACAGATGATGATAGGAGCATCATGACTGAACAGTTAGAGACTGTTCCTAAAGAGGAGAAGGCAGAGAGAGAATTGCGAAGATCATCTCTTGATAAGCATAAAAAAGAGAAACCTTTTAAAACTGGGAGAGGCAGGATTTCCACTCCTGAAAGGAAAATAGCTAAAAAGGAACCTAGCACACTCTCCAGAGATGAAGTGAGAAGGAAAAAAGGTTCATTTAACACTCCCTATTACAATATATATATATATAATTAATGTATTTATTTATTTTGCTATTGTACAGTACTCTGCGGTTACGCTGTTGTAGATGGTGTGCACCTTAACTGTATTAATGGTCGTGCTTTTTAATGAGACATTGTGCAACTATATGAAAAGCGATGTGCAAGGCTCACTGCTCCACCAGTGCCCTATCAGTGTAGGCATCCCCACTGGTCACTGGGTAACACACCTGTTGTCAGTGCACCAGTGCTCCTCCTCTCCTGACATAGGATTCCTTCACCCCAGTAGAGGCAACGTATTGGGCTGGAGTTGTGGAGCAGTGGGCCTGCCACTTGATGTATTGTCATGTGAAACTGTTTGCTCTTTTTTTTCCTGATTCTATGTTTTTGTGTTTTTTTTGTCCATAGCAGTGTATAAGAAAGCTGAACTTGCTAAAAAAACAGAAGTTCAGGCCCACTCTCCCTCCAGGAAAATCATTTTAAAACCTGCTATCAAATATACTAGACCAACTCATCTCTCCTGTGTTAAACGGAAGCAGACAGGTGATTGCGCTCTGTTCAGTTATGCAATGTGGCTGGCAAACATAGACATTTTTTTTTTTTCAAATCTCATGGCTATAGCAGCTTCTCTATTTTTTTTTCTCCGAGAATATCAGTCTTCACAAATAGTATTGCATTTTTATTTTTTTTTAGTATCATTTTGTATCATTTTTCTTTTCTTTATTTCCTGATATGTTTGTTTATTTAGTGGAAGTCATGATCATTTATGCTTGTCATTGCTTGGACCTCCAAGTGCTGTGGTTGTAAGTTGGCATTGTGCTAATAGTGTGGTGTTGTAGGACTCTCTATTCATCACTTTGTTGTGGGGTTTGTTTTTTGGTTTGGATTTTTGTTGTTGTTGTTGTTCTGGTTTATTTTGTTTGAGTTTTTTAATTGCGCCTTTTTTTTTCTTCTGGTGGGAAAATGTTGACAGCTTAAACCATGGTATGCATTTCCATTATTTTGCTTTTTTACTCTCATGCATAATAAGAAGTGTTTCAGACTTATATTTCGTTGATTGATGTTATCTGCACTGACACTTCCCAATCTGTCACTGATGTTTATACTGTACAGTCAAAATCCACAGGGGGAATCCAGCCACATGCAGCATGAAGCTGAGAGAGAAGAAATCTGGGCTCACACTACGAATGCATTCCAAGCAAAAATCTTAATATTTGGTAGAGGAAGATGAAAGGACGGAACAAATGATTCCTGTTACATCTTGATAGGTGTATCACTATTTAGAAGACCACTTTCAGCATTTTCATCATATTATTTGTTGTTACTGTGAGTTCAAGGTGGAAAGATTAACATCTTGACTTTCCTGGTGATCTTAAAAAACTTGCTAAAAGAGGGCAGTTTTTCTGTCATGTAACAGCACAGCATGTTGTACAGTGCAGTTGTGCATGAGTTAATCCAGGGCTACTAAGAGAAGAACCATGCAGAGCAATGCAGAATTACATAGGCCTCTTCTCATAGCTTAGAAATTGAAATGAACAGGATTTATTACCCATCCTGTAGTTAAACAGTGAAGTACCAAGTGTTACGTAGTAGTCGTTTCCATTGAGCTTTGCACCAATTAGTCACTCTAGTTCTACATTTAGAGTAGTCTCAGTACGCAGGCCTGACTAAGTGAGAGTTATGCAAGGGTAGCTTTAATATCGTGCTGCAGCTGTATTGTCTCCTGCTTGTGTTCCTTTAGGGCAACAGAACTAAATACTCAGTATTTGGCTTGATCCTGTGAAAGAATCTGGTCCTTCTACTTCCTCCCTTCACAAGAAATGGAGCCAAGGAAGGGAATGCTGGTCCAGGCTCCTCTGTGTTGCAGTATGGCTCCTCCTCAGTGTGCAGTCTCTGGGCTGTCCCTAAGTTGCACACTGGAAAAGAACTACACAAGAGTGAGGAATTTTTTAGAAAGGATTAAAACAACTCTTCTTGCTACCTCTTGCTGTTTGCTGACGCACAGCTTGATCAGCTCCTAATTCACATATTCTGTTTAGTGAACCTGGGTTTCAATAAATGGTGTAAATAGGGGAAAAAAGGTGTTGGCATTGTAATGTTCTCAACTTTGTGCTTCAGCAGTCATGTGGTCAGTGCTGTCTTGACCTCAGGTACTCCACCACTAACTGCTCCAAACTCTTCTGACCCGGAGTATCCCAGGGAGGCCTGAGTCTTACCCATAGACTTGTATAAAGAAAGCTGCCCAGTGCCTTAAATGTGCACTGCCTGGCAACTGTCAGAGGTTTTTCTCTCACACTCAGTATGTACTGAAGCAGATGTATTAGTCAAAGTGAAAAATGTAATACAAAAATGACCTCCCAGTACCTTTAAATCCTGAGATGGAAAGCAACCACAATGATGGACCCAGGTTGATCATAAAATTTTCAGCTGTGTGGGTTGAATTTTAACATTTGTGCTCTGAAGCAGAGGAGCTTGAACCACACCACAAAATGAATAAAAATATCTCCTAGAATGTTTCACCATATTCAGTGTTGCTGGAAAATTCACAGTATCCCTTGATTTCTTCTACCTCACCTATTTATACTTACTGATGGGAGTTGAGGCCATGAGAAAGACTGCAGTGATATTCTGTGATATTATATGAGTGTAAGTGGCCATATGTTAACCTACATATCCCTGAGCCTGAACCAGTTATCCAGCTCCTTCCAGGATCTGGAGTTTAGAGGGCCATTGTTTCACATTCTCCTTCACATAAGGTATAGCACCATTTCTTGAAGCCAGTTTTGGCTGTTAGTGTGTCCTATTTGAAGTGGTATTGTCAGCTTTAGTGATACCTGGCCAATGGAACCCCACCAAAAAGTCCCTTGGCAGTGTAGTCTGTGCAGCCTTGAGTATACTGCAGTCAATTAAAACCTCAACATTGCATTGACTTTGACTTTAAAACGAAACATACCCAATCATAAGCTATATTCATCTACAAAAATAAGTTAATATTTGCTCATGTTTTCTGCATAGTGGCCTGGGAAATTACATCTTTCCCTATTTCTCTTTAACACCAGAAAAATTCCCCTGTCACTGGTAAGCACTGTCTGATACAGGTAACTTACAGTGCTGTGTCCACAAGGGAGAGACAGCTTCTCAAGAGAATCATCCTGCTGTTGGAATAAGAATCCACATGGCCAGCTCTGAGGAAAGAGTTGTGAAACCTTTGCCTTGACTGGTTTAGTTCCATGAATTAAACCCGTCTGATTGCTGTTGGGGCTGTGGCTGTGAGATGCCACTGCAGTTGTGCCATCAGAGGAGTGTTCATGGTGGCAAGGCCAGGACAGTTCCCTGGCTATGAGCAGGAGTTACTATGTGATACACTTCTGTTCCTTGTCTTCAATTCGAAGGTGACCCCTGAGGTGTAAAACATGTGGTTTTTTTGTATTTAAACTGATTGCAGAGACTGTAGAGAGCTTTTGTTCAGAGGGAGAGGTTGTGGTGCTCTCAGGTAAGCCAGCACAAGCAGTACAGCTAGGCTATCCACTCTGTAGTAGTGGCTGGTTAGAGTTTGATACCAAGGGAAGGAGGAAAGGTACTATGTGTGATTATTTAGAAGAGATGCAAAATAAACCAGTAGTAACAGATGTGTCACAGGAGGGCTGTGCTGTACTTATCCCTGGTACAAATTCAGAAGAACTGAAGTATTCAGTTCTGTATTCTTTCCCTCCTCACAAGTTTTCTCTCCTACTTCTTCAGTTTAAAAAAAAAAAAAATTATATTAAGAGGGCAGAACTAGTTTGGGAAGTGTGTCAGAAAATCAGGGATCTCCTCACTGCACCTGGAGACTGTACAGGGAAAGTAGATGTGCTGTACCATGTGTTATGCTTGGTTTCACACTTTGGTTTACAGCAAAATCTGTGACCACAGTTCTGCTTCTGTGTTTACTGAGGGCATCCTGCCACAAATGCCAAAAGTTTTCATGTCTAGTTCTTGTGTGACAGCAGCATTGGAGTGAAACTAATAACCTGCTTTCCAAAAAGCTGCTCCATTCCAGAATTTTCATAGGATGGAATCTAATTTGAAGAGAAAAATCCCACCTCAAAACATGTTGTATCAGATAAATGAAATATTGAATTAACATATGTGATATCCCAGATATAATTTGAATTGTTAAGGTCTGAGGGATTAGTTGAATCATGGCACACTGACCTTGTTGATGCAACTAAGGTGATTGTTCAACAGTGAATCACTCTCTGTTGGGAATGTTGGCTAATATTTTCAGAAGTGATTATTTCAGGTGCCTCTCTAAAAACTTTAATTTGTGGATTACTTATAGGAGCTTAAATTTTAGAGGACAGTTCTGAAAGTCAGGATGGGAAGGTGTCTGAGGATTGACCTTCAGAACAAGAGCCTCTTATAGTTGTCATCTGTTTCTTGAATTTTTTTTGTAGTTTCTAGACTTGTAGGAACATGAATACAACATTTCAATTTGTTTGAAGTGTTTAGAATACCATTTTCCCTCTAGTTTGATGAATACAGGACATTTTTAAGGCAGGCACATTTTTTACATACAGTTCGCTGAGAGTAATTTGCAAAGTAATTGCTTTGCACAGTAGTTCATTTAATTGTTCTAACAAGTGTAGTAAGTGGAAATGCTTACTATTATTGTTTTTAACTATCAAGTCTTTCTTTGGATCTCTCAGCAGCAGGTGGTGAAACAAACCAGGCTCCTGGTGTACTTAAACAAGCAAAGGAAAAACTCTCAGTGAGTAAAATTGTCTTATCATTCATCTTTATAATCTCCTTTTGTTGTTTCTTCAGATCTTTTGTGTTAATGCAGTAAGTCTGTGTTCCATTTAAAATTTGTCTTCCATTTAGAATTTGTTTTCCATATTCATTATTCATTTAGAGGGGTAATTAAAAACACCATCCTGAATAACCTTTGAATTACAGGTCTGGGTAGTAGATGATGACAGTTTGCAGATCCATAGGGGGCACACAGATTCCCAGCAGAAGTTGGAAGTCA
This sequence comes from Ceyx cyanopectus, assembly GCA_013401355.1. Lineage (NCBI taxonomy): Eukaryota > Metazoa > Chordata > Aves > Coraciiformes > Alcedinidae > Ceyx > Ceyx cyanopectus. Next base: position 153,653 of record VYZU01078473.1, read on the forward strand.
TTGAGCATTCTGAGCCAGGTCACAGCTCTGGGATAAACCGTGTGCCTTAACCCTTTCTGCAGCACCCACTGGTACTGCTGCCATGCTGGATTTCTGTGTAGACATAAACCTTCCGTTGGGACTCACTGGATGTCTTCTGATTCACCATTACACAGCTGTGTATTCTGCAGAGGTGATGATTGTGTAAAAGTTACTGGCCAGTAGCATTTTATATGCCATTAAGTGCTTTCTGAATGGCTGTTTCCTGGACTGCTGATTTCTCTCTGTGTTTTAACTTGCCATCTATGTGCCCTGCTTTCAGCTGCTCTGCAGCCTGTTCTGCTCCCTATGTCTGGCTCTCTTCTGCTAAGTTTCCTTCATCTAATCCTGCAGGGCCTCTCTGCCCTGCTCCCAAGCTGACCCTACATTCTTCCTGCCCTTTTACTCAAAAATTCCCAGGAAAATTACCTCCTTTCACTATCCCTTATGCAACTTTTTTTTACACAAGGCTGACACACACTAACTTGCATCTACAGCACAACAATACTTTGTCATTGTTAGCTATCATCAGCAATAGAGCATTTCTGTAGGATTCCTCTAAATTTCCTATTATATTCCACAGCTGATTTGTTTCATCTGTCTAACCATATTGTCAACTCTTTGGGGAACAAAAGGTCTGTCTCATGAAGAGCTACACATTATTTATGAATCATAAGAAATTGTTAAGGGTGATAGCAATATAACTTAGGAAGCTTTGGAGGAGCTAAGAAATTTAGAGCTGAATACAGCTGTAGAGTCTGGGATTTTATGTGTTTTTTCAGGTGTGACCCATTTCAGCTCATAATTGCTAGAGCTTCTTCACTAGTACAATAAGAAATAGCTGGACAAGTTTCTGGTCTGAGTCAGCAGTATGGTTAATTACTGTCTCTTCTTGGGGATGATGAGCACTTACACAAGAGAAGTCAATACTAGCCCATTCTCAGAGGCATCTGTGTTCAAGGAGTGATCTAAGCACAAGCACTGCAGAATCATTCTCTGAAATCACCTGCTCCCCACACAGCTTTCTTATTCCTGTCCCTTACATAATAGCAAAGATCAGAAGTCTGTCCCTTGCTTATTTTCTCTCCCTGTTGTCTCACTCTCAGATTCCCATGGTCACGCAACTCTTGGCTCTTCTGTGCCTTGGCTTCACCTCTGCTTTTATAAAGACTTCTCCCTTTTTGTTGTGTTTCTTCCTGATTTTCAGCTATTACGTCCTTCAAGTGCAGCCTTTTCCTTTCCACTGATAATGTTAGATCATCCAACCTATTCAGTTTTGTTACCTGTCTTCAGACTCCTACTACTTTGCAGATCAAGGTCAGGAAAGGCTAAGCAGTTCCATCTGAGCTGTGTACCTGTGGTACAAGATGATGAGAACATTAGTTATGTTCTAGGAACACCTCTGAAATAAAGTGAGGTTTCTGCATCCCGACTCCAGTAATCCCTGAATCTTAGTCAGGGTTATGTAGATCTTTGTCCTGTGGACAGCTGGCACTTCCAGCCACATGAATTATAGCAGAGGACAAAGGTACTATATTGCTAACAGAGAATGAGAATAGTTCTCTGGGTAAGGCACAGGCAGGGACTGAGGCATTTGGTTTCTTTGCTTGCTATGCCAGCCTTGAGTATGGCTCTGAAATTTGGTTGGGCCAGATTCTGCTGCTATTACTGATGCCAGAAAGTGCTCCCTACATAACACCAAGGGGATTCAGACTGCAGTGATCTCAGAACAGGGCATTAGCTCATGGTCATGCCTTTTGCCTGGTTGTTCCATTGAAAGATCTCAGTCTTGTCCATCTTCAGCATGCCTATTAGATGCACATATTCACAGAGAATGCAGTGTGCAACATGAGAGAAAAGGATGAGGTGTGTAGCCTAAGCCAGATGCCTGTCGGGGCTGGACAATCCATTCTTTTTGCATTTTCCAATGAAGACAACTAAAGGAGTAACTAACACACCTTTTCTGAACATTGAGAAAGTGGAGGTGACTGACTTAGATCCAGTGCCACATTTCTCATGGCTAATGTTCAGTACGAAATCCTATAATTACAGGCCAGTGGGCTTGCTCCTATATGTAACTTCATGACTGTTTGAATACAGAGAGAATTGGGATTACATTGCCAAGATAACAGCCTTGTAATTGTACTTTGAAGTATCACTTATAGCTGTGGGAGAAAACCAAATGCTGCTTAGGCAAGTAGCCCTATTCTCTTTCAAGGAGATGTCTTTTTCCAAAGTAGTTAGGTGCTCTTAAGTGTTAACAAAAAAATTTCAGTGTCTTACTGGTGTTTGTTCTTTCAATGGGGCGTTACATTATTCAGAATCAGACTCATATCTATCACAATGGCATGTTAGGCTCTTAACCCTATACAGGTTTCCTCATCCCAGGACTCCACATTGTCAGTATGACTGTATGAATTTTTAGAGTGACACTAAATGCACTTAATAGGGTGTTTGGGGTGTGTTAGGTATTTTGCATGTACACGGTGAGACAAGAATCAGTGCTGTCTTATCCATTAGTCATTGTGGGAATACTGGTGTCACTTTGCTTTTAAGATTCCCATATTTTATTCTTGACTGTAGCCTGAAGGAATATATTTCAAATACACTACTTGGTGTTAAAGGGCTAGGATCTCATGGTGCTCCTTCACTTGCCTCTAAGGCAGCCAGCCAGCACTTGGACCAGTTAAATGCCATACCTGGCAAAAGTTCTGTTCTATTAACATACAACAAAAATAGCATCTGCAGAAAAAAGCACTTCCTAGAATCAGTTACTGTGCAGACCCAAATGGTTTCAGTCAAAAAACAGAGAACCGAAGCCTTCATGCATGTCAGAACTGCATAGACACCATTACCAGACACAAGAAAAGTATTCATAGCTCGGCCTTTGTTTTGTTTTGTTTGTTTTGTTTTGTTGTTATTGGTTGGTTGGTTGGTTGGTCCATGTTGCATGTATTTTCGTTTTGTCCCGCTTCATGTTGTGTTTTGTTTTGTCTGTTTTCTCATGACTAGACTGCCTCTTTGTCAAAGATTCCTGCCTCAAAGTCTAGAGCAAAGTCATTGCTTCCTCCAAGACCCAGCTCAGCTTGCTCATTAACTACTAAAAGGGCCACTTTTCTCGATACAGACAGTTACTCTGTGCGGCCCTCCTCAGCAGGCCCAAGAGACTGCTTGCCCTACTCAAAATCAGATGCTAAGGTAAGGTAGCAGAGTTAGTAGAGAAAGTTAGCTCAGAGACTGTAGGTGAACTCCATGGAACACATTCTCTACCCACTGAATCTGAGTAATTCTCTGCAAAGCTTACATGGGATTACATATATGCAGTGGCAGGAAAGCTTACCATCAGGCTACAAGATTTATGCTACAAAATGGATAAAAATGAAGGAGATTCTCCAGAGGAAACATAAGTGAAATAAATTAGAACGAGAAGGACATTTCTGTTGAAGAAGTTGCACCCATTTACAGGTGGGTAAGTGGCAAAGAGCAGCAGTACTAATTTAGCTTCCAAGTTCAAAAAAAAATTAATTTCAACCAATTTATATTATTTGAAAACAAATTCAGTCCCCAGTGTAGGAGGGCATCGTACAGTTCTAATTGCCATCAATAATGGTGGAAGACAAATACTCTAGGAAACAAACAAATTTGATCTATGCATGGCACCATGTTGAAGAACTTGCAGTAAAAATTTCAATATATATTTGGCAGTCCATCTTAGCTTCCCCATATTTACATTTCACTTGTGTTTCAGTTGTTGCTGGGTTGTTGACCACCCCCATTAAAAACTGTTTTCACTATTTACTTCCATTTTCTATGTAATGCTATGGGATGTCTTTTACCGGTGGGACCATCATCATATTTGTCTTTGGGAGGACTGTCTACTAATACAAGACTGTCTTTAGCTGCCCATCCCAATATTCTAACACTCATGGCTATTGCTCTGATTATGGTAAAAAGAAAGTATCTGCTGATTTGAAAAAGTGAAATAATGAGCATGGAAAGAAGACACCAGGAGTGATAATCCTGCACTCAAAAAGCTGTAGCTAAAAATTTGTCTAGTTACAAGTTAGTGTCTGAAAATGCAAAAATCACATATTACCTAATTAAGATAGTGTGGGATGTATTGTGGGCACCACCATTGCACTTCAAATTAAGAATTTCACACCTGAACTCTAGAGAATTCTTATACTTACAACTCACACTGAAAAAGACTTGCTCCTTATTAAGAACCAGATGTGGAATCCATCCAGATTTAGATCCAGGGCTATCAGAAGATGACAACTGGGTGTTTGATGCAGTCAAGAAGCACTAGGGAGCCAAACGGAGCATGGGAGATGGCTGGTGTGAGTAGTAATCTGGGCCCATAGGAAGAGGTTTCCCTGTCTGTATGCAGGTTGAGAGAAATCACAGTCCAGAGAGTGAGTTTTGAAAACTAAACTTTCTTGTTTTATTTTACTGCTATTAGGATGGAGTGAGCAAGAGCCCTGAAAAGCGTTCCTCTCTACCCAGACCTTCCTCTATCCTTCCTTCTCGGAGAGGCGTATCAGGAGACCGGGACAGAGAGGAGAACTCTCTCTCCCTCACAGCTTCTCTTTCTTCTTCAGTACGACGGACCACCAGTATGTGTTTGTGCATCTTGACCCTGCTCTGCTGCTGTGGGAGTCTCCCAGCCGTGTTAGATTTTCACATTGCTGCAGTGTCGTGAACACTGAGGGGTGGGTCTGGGCCATGCTGTTGAGAACCAGAGCCCTACACACTGGTTTTGTTGAGATACCAAGTGCTGAGTGGCAAAAGCTTGAAAGCAGGGATGGGGGGCACCCTTTCCATGCTCTGTGCTGCCCAGGGCTGGGGCTGCTGTTCAGTCTAACTGCTGATACTAGAAAATGCCTTTGCAGTGAGCTCAGAGGTGTGTGAGATAAATTTAACATGGGGAATTTACAAACAGCAGCAAGAAAAATGATACAAACCTGAAGCAGGCAACATGAAATATTTTGACAGATGTTGGAAAAGCAAACCTAATAGTTACAGTCATCTCTGTCCATTTCACAGTAATACCTCCCTGTGCCCTAACCCTAGAGTAAAAACTCTCCTGAGAACTGAGGTGTTAGCTAGTGGAGTAACTCGCTGGGAGAAGTCAGGCTAGTAAACTAACCAGGTAATTTTATAAGGACCAGTGTTATCAAATCATAAGCCAAAACAAACTAAAAGACAAATATGATTTTACCAAATACCCCCAGAACTTTTAGCCAAATTTTCATTCAGACCAGCCTTATAACCTGTATGTGTCTCTTTGCTTTCCAATGAGAATTCCTCTGTTTTCTCTCTTCAGAAGACAATCTCAGCCCTTTTTAAGTCAGTTTGAATGAAGTAGGTGATTAAATTCTACCAAAAAAAAAAGTCCTTTGACATTCTTGGGTGATGCACCAAGGGTAAAACAGAGACCCTTTGTAAGCAGAGTGCCCCCCAGGTACAGCAGCTCATTCTGCTGACTAGGAGAGAGAGGCCATTGAGCATTTGCCAATGTGGTAAGGGACTGAGGAATTAAAAATAAATATATCAAAGCTGCAGGGAGCTGTGAAAAAAAAAATCCCTTTCTGTCTCAGTTGTTGTAGTGAGAAGGTTCTGGCTTAGGGTTGTTTTGGAGAGAAATAAACTGTTCAGGGAAACTGAAGGTGAGAATGGAGTATGTTCAATCCATCTAATAAGTCATGTGGAGCAGAGTTTTCCCTGGACCTCAGGGTGTTGTGTTTGGTCCACCATCATTATGTAAACAAAATTACTAAAACTCCTTTAAATAAGATTTTTACTGTTTCCATATGATACTCTAGAGAGGCCCATGGGTTTTACAATTCCTGAACATTTTAAAGGTGAAAACATATATGCACCCATTCAGCACTGGGGTTCCCAGGCTTTGGAACTTGGTTTGGTCTTTCTCTTCCTGAATATCGTTAGCTGAAGCTTTGCTTTAGGCAGCACATGGAGATATCTCAGCTTCTGTTGATTTAAATTTGAGTTACAAGCAGAGCTGACTGCAGAAAGCAGAGAGCCACTACTCACCTGATTCTTGTGCTCAGTGAAAAGGAGTGGCAATGTCAGAAACACCCAACGGAGCTGCTGCAAAATGTAGTGCTATTTAACTTGCATGCAGAAGGTGTCTTTTAATCAAGGTTGCCTCCTGTACTTGCTTTGTTTCACTGCACTAATGAAAAATAGCAATTGAATGTGAGGGACATCTGCTCACCCACAAAACAGAGCTATGACTTGTTCATCAGCTGAATGCTCACCCAGGGTTCAGCTGCAGACACCAGATTACCAGCAGCAATATGTGCCCAGCAGCAGCCAGGCACTCACAGCCTTTACTTTCAGGATTACAATCAGAATTTTTCCCATTCTCTAGTTTAATGCCCAAATCCATTTAAATTGGTGACAACATTCTCACTGGCTAGTCAGATCAAGTCCCAAAAGTTTATATCCCAAGGGTACTTCTTGTCCTTTCCCCAAAATGGGAATCAGTGTGATATTGTGCCTTGTTTAGTAGGCTTTGCAGGAAGCAGAGGGGTTGTGGGAGGCAGCACACCCGTGTGACAGAGCAGAGAGCTCAGGCTCCATATGGGCAATTTACCAGCTCAACCACACGTGACAAGGTAAATCCTGGCAGGTTGATTAGCAAAGTAAGACACAGAGACATCTATCCAATCTGCTGTTCCAGCACTAGCACAGCCATCTTAGAGCTGTATCTCATTTGGCACTCAGGCATGCGGTCTTGGGAAGTACATGAGGAAGAAGAGCTGTATTTCTGTGGGACTAATGCTGTTTATTTTTTGCATGTAGGATCAGAGCCAATTCGTAGCAGAACAGGAAAAAGTGGAACTTCTACCCCCACTACTCCTGGCTCCACTGCCATCACTCCAGGGACACCACCAAGCTATGCCTCCCGTACCCCAGGCACTCCAGGGACACCCAGCTACTCCAGAACCCCACACACTCCTGGGACCCCCAAATCTGCCATACTGGTACCTACTGAGAAAAAAGTTGCCATAATTCGCACTCCTCCTAAATCTCCAGCCACTCCAAAGCAGCTACGAGTCATTAATCAGCCTCTTCCTGACCTCAAGAACGTCAGGTCCAAAATTGGATCAACAGATAACATCAAATACCAGCCTAAAGGGGGACAGGTAAGGATTCCACTCTTTATTTTCATCCATATGTGATTTAGCCTTACCTGTGCACTTTTGGGATAGATATAGGATGAGAGACATTTTGAGTTGCCTTGCAACTGCTGCTTTTATTGTCTGTATGCATTGGTGGTTTATGTTAAATGGCAGGAGCCAAGACAGTCTTCAGAAAACAGCATTTTGTCACCTGAAAGCTAATGGTGCCTTAATGAGAGCCACTGAAAATTCCCAACAAGCGTTTGCACTCCATGTCATAGATGGACTCAGCCTGAGTCTCAGCAGCTGCTGCCTACTCAGTCTTCATCAGTATCAGCAAAGGAAAGAGGTTTGTTTTAATTCAAACAAGTGCAAATTCGACCTAGACAGACTGTTAGCAGGACTGCACAGCACCATGACCTTTTGCTGTGTCATTTTACGTGACATGTTCATTGTGTTGGATGATGTTAGTGAAGTTTGCAGCCTCCAACCTGGTAAATCCACCCCAGTTTAAAGATGATGGAAGAGGACAGATATTAGGACTGATATTATTCTTCAATATCTTAATCAATGACCTGGACGAGGGGATAGAGTGCACCCTCAGCAAGTTTGCTGATGACACCAAACTGGGAGGAGTGGCTGACACAGCAGCAGGCTGTGCTGCCATCTGGAGAGACCTGGACAGGCTGGAGAGCTGGGCAGGAAGAAATTTAATGAAATTTAACAAGAGCAAGTGTGGAGTCCATCTGAGGAGGAACAACTCCATGTATCAGTACAGTCTGGGGACTGATCTGTTGGAGAGCAGCTCTGGAGAAAGAGACCTGGGTCCCCACCAACTAACAAAAAGGAAACCCAATCCTTCTTAGGTGCTGTGAGTTTCTGGAGAATGCATATTCCTGGTTACAATCAGATTGTAAAACCTCTCTATGAAGTGACTCGTAAGAAAACCAATTTTTACTGGGGTCCTGAACAAAAACAGGCCTTTGAACAGATCAAATTAGAGATTGTACATGCAGTAGCCCTTTAATTAAATTCTTCTAGTTCCTTTTTCTAATCACTAATTCTCTCTCCCTTATTCCTTTTCTCTCCCCTTTGGGGAGGGAGGGGGGTTAAAAGAGAGCAGTCTGTTATCAGTCTGGGGGTTGCCCTGACCCTAAACCGTGACACATGGTAAATTAACACATTCAGTGCTTTCCAGTATTTGGACAGTAGCCAGCTATTCAGATAAAGTTGGGAAGATATGACATACTGTGTGGCAGATGGTCACAGTGTGCAGGGCTCCAGGAGGTTCAGAGCACAAATTGAGACTATGCATCTGGATTGACATTCCTTATAACAATCCCAGCTCCTGGACATGGGCTCGACAGCAGCACCATGTTAGCCTGTCCTCCTCCTCCCTGTTCCTCTGTGTGGACTGTCTACAAGACCAGAGGCCACAGCAAATTGCAGTTCTTGGTAAGCACCACACCCAGTTAGCTACGTTTCCGTAGCAGTTCTTAGAGTTGCACAGTTTTTGCTGAGTAAGTGGAGGATGGCACAGCAGTTGACATCTTGCTCTTTTGGGGATCACAGGGGAAATCTGCTGGGCAGACATAATGTCACTGAAGCTAAAGCATTTTTTAATTCCCAGTAGTATGTGGCCACTAAGTTGTGAGTTGGGCAGAGAGAGACTTGCTGCTTAGTTTTTCCTTTATGTGTCCTTTGTGCCATAGCTCAGTCTAGACAAGAGGGTTTAGGATTAATCCTTTTCCAGTTTCTGCAGTTGAATTTTATAGGGACTGTGAGAAGAACACATGAAAACTAATTTCATTTCCTTATGTCTGCTCACTTATTTACTATCTGATGGCAAATGTTGCACTAGCTGAAATGAGCTGTTATCTGCTTTCTGCTTTTAGTGATGACGTATGAAACAAACAGAAAGTTGCTCAAGTCTTAAAACCTGAACTGGAAGTGGTGATAGCAATAATCACAGGAAAAATAAGCAGACAAAAAGCCAACGTATATCTAAGCAAGTTAAGTACATAAAAATGACATGCAAAATACTAAAGGAATACAGATAGGCAGCCCAAAAGTATCACTTTGAGACAGACTATCCTTTTACCAGAGGTGTATCTGAACCTAGCACAAAGTCTTGTTCTAGCTTATAGCTGTCCTAGGGAAAGAGCTGCACTCTGAAACTGCCACAGGCTGAGGTGCAGAATTGAAGAAGCAGGGGATGTTTAAACGCTAAATAAATCAAGAAATGTGGTGCTTTGAATTTCTTCAAAAGCACACCAGATAACAGACTGATTTTACTTCAGCTCTGATTTGCCAGGCATAGAAACAAAGAAAAGAAATCCCTCCACCTGACTGTGGAAAAAAAAAAAAAAGCTCATGTTTCTAGGGTAAGAAGTTAACTTTACTCTGCATTAAGCTCCTACTAGGAATAGATGGCTTGAGATATGTTTAATTGGTATTCTGCAGTCTGGAGAAATTAGGGCTTCTCTGCTCTGTGATGCAGGCAGTAGGTGGTTGTCTGGTTTTCTCTTTACAGTAGAGTATGGTGAAATGTATCATTCTTGGCAAAGCTCAGAGGCGACTTGCTCATGGGTATGTCTGCTGGGCTTTAGATGGATTTTCGCACCACATCAGCTGTGGTGGAAATGCTGTGCTTTCAAAAGTAGCCCATTTGCATCTGTTATTTCTCAGACAGCCCAAGGGAAATATGAGGAACTGGGGAAAGGGGTTTGAAATCTATTTCAAATGCCAAGACTGAGGTTTTTCATTTTTGTTTGGATTATCTTTCTTCTTGAAGTTCTATCTGTGGATGTGGCTTCTACCATATCAGAGTATAGAAGTGCACTAATTGACTCCTTTCATTACTGACCAGACAAGAGTATTTATAAAGCATCATAGACCAGCAAGCAAAGATAAAACAAGCTAGAATTCTTTTTATTTAAGCTTAAAACATATTTCTAAAATCTCAAGTATGGCAAGAACTTCAGTGGATGTGAATCAACATAGCTTCTTCAAAATGGATGGAGCTGTACAGACTAGAATGCCATGGAATCACAGAATCATTTTGGTTGTAATAGACCTTTAAGATCATTAGGTCCAACTATTAACCCAGCACTGTCAGTAAAACGTATCCAGAAATGACAAAAGTACCAGCAAGGAGAGTAGGTGTACTAGATGATAAAATATCCCTTAGTTATTTTTCAG